>CM058043.1:64905836-64941517 GCA_030169165.1 Centaurea solstitialis
TTGTTTCTAACTTCTCAAGCAATAGATTTTTATTCACTTCAATGTTTTTTACATAACTTGCTTGAGATTTTGAAAACATATCCCTTAGTTTTAAAAGAAATTATTTTTGTGCAAAAAAGGGATAAAACAAGTTTTAAGTGTGGGAACCCCATGTGGTAACAATTTTCAAAATCAAATTTTTATGGGTTCCCATTCTTTAAATCAAATTGCATATGGTTCAATCACTAAGTGTGGGAAAACTTTTTCCAATAGTTTTCCAATTGCGTCTCCATGCAAGCCCACTAAAACCCAATGTTTCGAAAAAAAAGTTGAGATTTTATTTTTAATAGAGAGATTTGACTAATGGTGATGAGAATTGGATTTCGCGTGTTGGTTAGGCTGTTCAATAAAGTTTTTGAAATAAAGTTTCTGTCCACATTGTTTTGTAACGTGATTTGACTTGACTTGATTTTGGGTTATCGTCCTATCTATCCTAGTATTATTTTTATCTTTTTCTTTTTAGTGTGTTTTGTTTGTAGGTTTTGGTGTGGTAAACCCTTGGAGTCTCTTATTCTTCATGAGCCGATCTTCAGTTTCAAGTCTCTTAACCCGGGAAGTTTTTTGTTTCCTTTCACCTCTCTACTTGTTTTTAATTGTTGTTGCATTGAGGACAATGCAAATTTTAAGTGTGGGGAGGGGGTTTAATTAGACTTAACCTGTTTGATTTCTTAACCGTGGTTTAATTGTTCTCTATCTTATACCTTTCCACGTGTGCTTTAATTGTTATTGCATTGAGGACACTGCAATTCTTAAGTGTGGGAAGGGGGTTAAGTAAACTTTTGTTTGTTTGTCCTTATTGTACTTGATGCGTAATTAACATATATAAAAAGCGTAACAAGTTTTAACCTCTAATGCCTAGCCACTGTCTTACCACATATACACCAAGCGTACCTGATCGTGAGTAATATAGTGTAGGAAAGTCCAGGTATCGTATCTACCACTGGGAACGGTCAAGTTTTATAGACTATTAATCTAAACTAATTTAATTAACCTAAAGCTTTTTGGGGGTTTTGTTTTGGAAAAGTATTTTTAAAAGATAAAAGACAAATAATAAATAAACCTAACCAAGAAGTGGAAAACTGATGAACAGACATACATTGGAGATAAGTGAATCCATTATGGTTTACTTTCATAAGACATAGATTTATGATCGTTGTCAGAATTTAAGCACAAAGCACCCGAACATGTATATCTAAGATTATCAACTAGGTCTCGGTCCTCCTAGCCCAATACTTAGGTCGTTTGTCAGGCAACCTAGTACCGGAAATCCGATCCTATCTCTATTGCATGGCTTTTCTACTATCTGGTCACTCTTGGTCCAAGTAACCCCTTAACACAACTCTCTTGGTCCAAGGTCAGGCTAAGGTAGGTTGTTTATCCTCTCGGATTCTATCTGTTTTGGTCCAACAAATACACCCAACCAAATGAATTCAAATCACCAAACAATATAAATCAGAACGTAATCAAAGACAACATTCAACAAATCATGCATCTAATTAATAACTGAAATCCAAAGTATTCAAACCATAATGTAAACACAAGAGGAATCAGTACGTAGACATACTAATTACGAATGCTTAGACAAACCAACTAAAGACCGGTCGACTTGGTGTAGCATCCCCTCGAATCTCCTCCGTAGTCGTTACATGAGCCTCCATCTTCTCGGGTTGGAAACCCTAAGCGGCTCCAACATCTAACCTAATCTAATTATTTTGAGAGAGTTTTCTAATTATCTGAATGCATAAACTGAATGACCCTAGGCTTGTTTTTATAATAAACTCGGCAGGCCCCGTTTGGCGAACGCGAAACGGCAAGTTTGGCGGCGCTAAACGGGTAACTCCATCTTCCAGATTTCCATCGACTTCTTTAGCGGCGCGAAAAGGGCAGCTTGGCGGCGCGAAATGGTAACTGAATCCTCCAGAATCTTCTATTTGATCATCTTTTCCTTAAATGCGAAGATCCTGCTTTGGGAGGGAAGTCTTTCTTTTGATGGAGAATGCTGGAACATTCCGGAACAATCTGGAACTGAAATCTCTTCCAAATCTAATCAGATATTTTCTTAGAGAGGAAGCAACTGACTTGGAAGGATTCTGGAATATTCCAGATTTGATGGATCTTTTCTTTGGGAGGAAGCCATTAATTTGGATGGAAAGAAAGATCATAAATGGATTTTAAAATGCCATTTTCCATTTCTTCACAAACTATCCACTTTTGACGCTTTTTTCCCTCTTTTTCTTCTTTTCTGCAAAAGTGCCTCCAAAACCTGCAATATTCAAATTCACCCTTTTTAAGTCAAACTGTATCATAATTGCTCTCAAAATAAAGATAAAAGTGGGGAAATGATGTGAGTAAAATATGTATAATTTTGGAGTTATCAAAATTCCACACTTAAGATTTGCTTGTCCTCAAGCAAACATTTGATAAAATAAGAAAGATAACGACAAAATTATTCTCCATCTATGATCATGCTTTGAAAGAACAAGGATAGTCGCAAGAAATCAAACACAATTCAGACACCAATCAAAGCTCCACAAGTCATCAAAGTCATGCTCAACCTTTTACCCTCACAAAGTATGTATCAAGTGTATCTCTCAAGGGGTAATATGTTATATAAAGTGATCACACTGATACTCGACATCTTACCAACGCATATGCTTGTCACCAAATCTCATCTCCAGCACTGAAAATTGTCAACCGTCAAGAGGACTTTAGGGTTGTAACGTTAGACTAAGGGTTAAGGGTAGGATAAAGGAATATATATAAGTGACTAAGGGTTGTAGCAAAAACCTGAAAACAAATCAGTTTAAGATCCAAATTAATCATCTGACTTTTGAGAGTTTTTGAGCACGGGATTTCTATCACTATCACTTGTATATCGGCCTAAGCATATTGCTTATTTGTGGCTTCGATATTTTTCTTTTCTTTTAAGCACATCGACTCTTTTGATTTTTCTTTTTGATTGAGTCGTTTTCTCTTTTTCTTTTCTTTTCAAGCTCTCTATTTTTTTTCTTTTTTTTTTAATAATTTTTTTTCAGAGCAGCAACTATGTTGCTTTTGGGCTCTTTTGCTCTTTTTCTTTTTCATAATCCCTTTCTCTATTTGTCAGATTCATAAAACGGACCAAAAACATGAAAAGCTTCCAACTTTAAGCTACGGCCAAAAGATAGATAAAATGAATGGGCTAAGGATATATATATGTGGGTAAAGAATGAAAAGGCTAAGGCTTCAAAGGGGTTACAAGGGATAAATGTTAAAGATGAACAATTTTCAATAAAATGGCTAGGCAAATCAGATAACCTTATAATGAGGTTATCTGACGAAGGCTAAAAGGGTTGAAACGAAGGCCTCTATCAGTGCAATGGTGACATGCTTTCCTTATGTGGTCTCGACAAGCATTCAAAGTGACAAGTTCTACTTGGTTCAAAGTCGGCATCCTCACAAAATGAATAAGATATAACAATTCAGGCTCAATCTTCAAGGAATAGGGTAAGGATCACTCATGGCAATTAGCATACACATGACTTTTTCAAACTCATAAAAACTCCAAAAAGTATCATCCTATATGCAAGACTCTTTTGACTTCCACAAAAGTTTAAAAAGATCATGGATTTCGAAAAAATTTATGCCATATAATTCAAATAAAATCAGATAAGCAATTAAGCACAATAAGGACAAACAAACAAAATTTTTCTTAACCCCCTTCCCACACTTAAAAATTGCAGTATCCTCAATGCAATAACAGTTAAAGCACATGTGAAAAGGTAAAAAATAATGATCAATTAAACCACGAGTTAAGAAATCAAAACAAGTTAAGTCTACTTAACCCCCTCCCCACACTTAAAACTTGCATTGTCCTCAATGCAACAACAATTAAAACAACTAGAGAGGTGAAAGGAAAACAGAAACTTCCCGGTTAAGAGACTTGAAGCTAACGATCGGCTCATGAAGTATAAGAGACTCCGAGGGTTTACCACACCAAAACCTACAAACAAAACACACTAAAAAGAAAAATGTAAAATAAAACTAAGATAGATAGGATGATAACCCAAAATCAAGTCAAGTCAAATCACGTTACAAAACAATGTGGACAGAATAAAACTTTATTGAAAACCCCAACCAACACGTCAACATCAAATTCTCATCACCATTAGTCAAAAATCTCTTTTAAAAACAAATCTCAACTCTCCTTTTCAAAACATTGGGCTTGGACTATTGGCTTTGGAAAACTATTGGAAAAAGTTTTCCCACACTTAGTGATTGAACCATATGCAATTGGAACCCATTAAAATTTGATTTTGAAAATTGTTACCACATGGGGTTCCCACACTTAAAACTTGATTTATCCTTTTTTACGCAAAAATAATTTTCTTTTAAAAACCAAGGGATATGTTGGCAACATCTCAGGCAAGTTATGTAAAAACATTAAAGTGAATAAAAACTCATTGCTTGAGACGTTATATATAAAAAAATATGGTTTATCACTTAATGTTTGAAAAAGCCAAAGTCTTCCCATACTTAAAGTTGAAGAGATTTTGAAGTTAAAAACAATGAGATCCAACTTTTGTGAAGAGAAAAAGAGTTTTGGGTTAGTTAGGCTTTGAAAACTTGAAAAAAAAAAAAAAATTTCAACACAGAAAGCTCTTCGCGTTCGCGAGAATTGAGCTTCGCGTCGCGAAGATTTTTTTTTTTTTTGAAAACACAGAAGGTTCTTCGCGTTCGCGAGAATAAGCTTCGCGCCGCGAAGAATTTTTTTTTTTCCGAATACCTGGTTTGGCGGAGCGAAAATTAAAACTTCGCGATAGCGAAACCTGTTCTGTCCAAAAAAAATTTTTTTTTTTCAAATTTTGACCGAAATGATTTGGGTAACAATCCTAGACACGACTAGCTACTTTAAGACTCTAAAAACAAATTAAAAAGATGAAAAACTTAAAATTCACGGGTTACCTCCCGAGAAGCGCTTGTTTTTGTCATGAGTCTCGAGCCTGACTCCGGGTTTAAGCACTCCCGTTCGAAACAAAACACATTCACTTGCAATCAAGCAAGGGTGAAATACCTGGGCTTAATACGTTACCTTTGCATGATTCACCAGGTAGAGTTACGTACCATTTACCATTCCGGTTCTTACCTCGTCGGATTGCAGACTGAGTTTCGGTTCGCGTGAGTTTGGCCTCGTTGGAACTAGATCCTTTAAGTACTTCATTATATGCGTTGGTCCGTCCAATTGCTTTTGACAACTGGCTTCCCAAAAAGGATCTTGTACCATCACTCCCTCGTACCGATCAGTATGTGGATTATCCTGACACAACAAAGGCTCATTGTTAGATTTTTCACAATCAGAAGTTGGAAGATTTACCTTTTGTTGAATAGGAGATTGATCTTCTTTTGGAGCTTCTTCCTCATGTCCCTCTTGCAAGATTCGCTCAAAATCTTCCTAGAAATCATCATCTGATTGTTCATCCATTGTTTATCTGTAAAATTAAAGACTGTTAGAATATTCGGATTTAACATATAGATGATTTACCTTTTGTTGTAGAGATGATTGATTCGCCACGGGTTTTTCAAAGAACTCTTTTAGCATTGACCCATGTTGGCGATTCCTAAGTATCCACATCGGTACATCATCATCGGGATGATTTTCTTCTTTCCTTCCCCAAAAACCTCCGGAGTAGTAATCCTCCATATCTGCAACACAAATAAAGAAAGAATTCCCGGAGTAGCACAAAAATATAAAAGAGAACAATTAAGAATTAAAAACTAAACTAGAAAGCAAATAACTTAATTGGGAATAAATTCCCAACCAAGGATCGATTAATCAAACCAATAAAGATCAAAAATCTAGTAACTACCGTTCCCGGCAACGGCGCCAAAAACTTGATGCGGTAATTAACGTATATAAAAAGCGTAACAAGTTTTAACCTATAATGCCTAGCCACTGTCTTACCACATATACAGGCAAGCGTACCTGATCGTGAGTAATATAGTGTAGGAAAGTCCAGGTATCGTATCTACCACTGGGAACGGTCAAGTTTTATAGACTATTAATCTAAACTAGTTTAATTAACTTAAAGCTTTTTGGGGGTTTTGTTTTGGAAAAGTATTTTTAAAAGATAAAAGACAAATAATAAATAAACCTAACCAAGAAGTGGAAAACTGATGAACAGACATACATTGGAGATAAGTGAATCCATTATGGTTTACTTTCATAAGACATAGATTTATGATCGTTGTCAGAATTTAAGCACAAAGCACCGCACCCGAACATGTATATCTAAGATTATCAATTAGGTCTCGGTCTCGGTCCTCTAGCCCAATACTTAGGTCGTTTGTCAGCCAACCTAGTACCGGAAATCCGATCCTATCTCTATTGCATGGCTTTTCTACTATCTGGTCACTCTTGGTCCAAGTAACCCCTTAACACAACTCTCTTGGTCCAAGGTCAGGCTAAGGTAGGTTGTTTATCCTCTCGGAGTCTATCTGTTTTGGTCCAACAAATACACCCAACCAAATGAATTCAAATCACCAAACAATATAAATCAGAACGGAATCAAAGACAACATTCAACAAATCATGCATCTAATTAATAACTGAAATCCAAAGTATTCAAACCATTATGTAAACACAAGAGGAATCAGTACATAGACATACTAATTACGAATGCTTAGACAAACCAACTAAAGACCGGTCGACTTGGCGTAGCATCCCCTCGAATCTCCTCTGTAGTCGTTACATCGAGCCTCCATCTTCTCGGGTTGGAAACCCTAAGCGGCTCCCAACATCTAACCTAATCTAATTATTTTGAGAGAGTTTTCTAATTATCTGAATGCATAAACTGAATGACCCTAGGCTTGTATTTATAATAAACTCGGCAGGCCCCGTTTGGCGATCGCGAAACGGCAAGTTTGGCGGTGCTAAACGGGTAACTCCATCTTCCAGATTTCCATCGACTTCTTTAGCGGCGCGAAAAGGGCAGCTTGGCGGCGCGAAATGGTAACTGAATCCTCCAGAATCTTCTATTTGATCATTTTTTCCTTAAATGCTGAAGATCCTGCTTTGGGAAGAAGTCTTTCTTTTGATGGAGAATGCTGGAACATTCCGGAACAATCTGGAACTGAAATCTCTTCCAAATCTAATAAGATATTTTCTTAGAGAGGAAGCAACTGACTTGGAAGGATTCTGGAATATTCCAGATTTGATGGATCTTTTCTTTGGGAGGAAGCCATTAATTTGGATGGAAAGAAAGATCATAAATGGATTTTAAATTGCCATTTTCCATTTCTCCACAAAATATCCACTTTTGACGCTTTTTCCCTCTTTTTCTTCTTTTCTGCAAAAGTGCCTCCAAAACCTGCAATATTCAAATTCACGCCTTTTTAAGTCAAACTGTATCATAATTGCTCTCAAAATAAAGATAAAAGTGGGGAAATGATGTGAGTAAAATATGTATAATTTTGGAGTTATCAAAATTCCCACACTTAAGATTTGCTTGCCTCCCAAAGAAAAGATTTCATC
This sequence comes from Centaurea solstitialis, assembly GCA_030169165.1. NCBI lineage: Eukaryota > Viridiplantae > Streptophyta > Magnoliopsida > Asterales > Asteraceae > Centaurea > Centaurea solstitialis. The sequence continues at coordinate 64,913,385 of CM058043.1, forward strand.
AAATCCGGAATATTCCAGAATCCTTCCAAGTCAGTTGCTTCCTCCCTAAGAAAATATTTGATTAGATTTGGAAGAGATTTCAGTTCCAGATTATTCCGGAATGTTCCAGCATTCTCCATCAAAAGAAAGACTTCTTCCCAAAGTCAGAATCTTCAGCAAATAAGGAAAAGAAGATCAAATAGAAGATTCTGGAGGATGCAGTTTCCATTTCGCGACCGCCAAGCTGCCCATTTCGCGTCGCCAAGGCAATCCGTGCTATTTTGCGGCGCCAAGTTGCCGTTTCGCGATCGCCAAGATGCACCTGCCGATTTTATTATAAATAAGAGCCTAGGGTCATTCAGTTTAATTATCTCATTATCTATTTTTCTGTAATTCTCTCATAGTTCAGTAGTTAGGTTAGATGTTGGGAGCCGCTTAGGGTTTCCAACCCGAGAAGATGGAGGCTCGATGTGACGACTACGGAGGAGATTCGAGGGAATGCGCGACAAACCTACCGGTCTTTAGTCGGTTTGTTTACGTATTTATAATCAGTGTGTCTATGTACTGATTTCTTTTCTGTTTTCATTGTGGTTTGAATACTTTGGATTTTTATGTTATTAATTAGATGAATGATTTGTTGAATGTTATCTTTGATTCCAGTTTGATTCGTATTGTGTGGTTATTTGAACTCGTTGGTTGGGTGTATCTGTTTGACCAAGATAGATAGACTCCGTTAGGTTAATCAACCTTTCTTGACCTTCCCTTCGGAACCCGGAGAGTTGTGTTAGGTGGTAGCTTGGACCGAGAGCGACCAGATAGTAGAGTTCCGTGCAATAATGATATGATTGGGTGACCGGTACTAGATTGTCTAACAAACAGTCTATGTATTAGGACTAGGAGGACCAACACCTAGTTGATAATCATAGATATACATGCTTGGGTGCTATGTGCTTAAATTCTAACAACAATCATTAATCTATGTCTTATGAAAGTAAACCATAATGGATTCACTTATCTCCAATGTGTGTCTGTTCATCAGTTTTCCACTTCTTGGTTAGGTTTATTTATTATTTATCTTTTATCTTTCAAAATACTTTTCCAAAAGCAAAACCCCCAATTTTCCAGATTAGCTGATTAATTCTTTAGTTGACATCTAGCTTAACCGTTCCTAGTGGTAAGAACGATACCTGGACTTTCCTACACTATATTACTCACGATCAGGTACGTTTGCCTGTATATGTGGTAAGACAGTGGCTAAGCATTAGAGGTTAAAGCTTGTTTCGCTTTTTATATACAATAATTACCACATCACATACATGATCAGGAAAATCTGGATCGACGAACCCTTCAGGCTGCTCAATATAAACCTCTTCATACAAGACTCCATTCAAGAACGCAGATTTGACATCCATTTGAAATACCTTGATGTTCTTGTAAGCTGCATAGGCCAGAAAGATTCGAATTGCCTCGATCCTCGCTACAGGTGCAAAAGTCTCATCGTAGTCAATACCTTTTTGTTGAGAATAACCTTTAGCAACCAATCATGCCTTGTTTCTGACAATCACTCCGGATTCATCTTTCTTATTTCTGAAGATCCACTTGGTTTTAATGATTGATTTATCTTGCGGTCTCGGAACCAAGCGATACACTTTGTTTCTTTTGAATTGTAGAAGCTCTTTTTGCATTGCTAATAGCCAATCAGAATCTTCTAATGCTTGAGATACAGTCTTTGGTTCTATTACGCTCAAGAAACTTTTGTATAAGCAGTAATTTGCAGATGCAGACCGCGTTTTAACACCATCATTGACATCACCAATCACATTGTAGAGTGGATGTGCTCTTGTCCATTTCAACTGAGCAAGAAGAATTGCAAGATCATCTAGATTGTTCTGACTATCGTTTTCATCAATGATTGCAGGAATCTCTGATTGATCATTGGGGGTTAACTCTGATTGCTCAACACTTGGAACTGGTATGGCTGATCAGAGTTAGAGGTAGAACAAATATTCTCCGATGGTCCGGAATCATTTACAATTGAAGGTTCTGGAACATCATGAATATCAACTCTTGGATTTCTGGAAAGAATGAGATCTTCATTATCTGCACAAATGTCCAGAAAAGCATCCATAAACAATAAATCGAGTTCTGAACTATTTGGATCAGAAATAGAATCAGAAGTCGTAGTAGAAGCTTGACTAGTCATTCCGAGTTCTGAACTGATATGTTCAGAAGTCATCGACATGGTTTCATCAAAGGTCACATAGACGGTTTCCATAACCATCTTGGTTTTTTTGTTGTAGACCCGGAAAGTCTTCGGCGTTAGCGAATAACCAAGAAAGTATCCCTCGTCGGCTTTCTTGTCAAACTTACCAAGATTGTCACGGTTATTGAGAATGTAACACCTACAACCAAAAACATGAAAAAGTTTGACATTAGGAATTCTATGGTAGGAGTTTTCTTGAAGCGCTTAGTGATGATGGTTCGGTTCTGTGTAAAACAAGCTGTTGAAACAGCTTCGGCCCAGAAGGTAAGAGGTAATCCAGAGTAAGCTAGCATCGTTCGTGCCACTTCAACTAACGTTCGATTCCGTCGTTCTACAACGCCATTTTGTTGCGGAGTGTAGGCACCTGAAAAATTATGAGAAATACCAACAGATGTTAGATAAGCATCTAAAGTAGAATTTATTAAATTCAGTGCCATTATCACTCCTAATCTTTCGAACTGGAAGTTGCAAAAGAACTTGGATCCTCTTGATAAACTTTATGATCAACCCGGGAGCTTCAGATTTCATTCTCAGAAATTCTAGCCACGTGTACCGTGAGTATTCATCAACCATAACTAGAATGTACTTCTTCCCACTAATTGATTGAATTCTCATCGGCCCGCATAAGTCCATGTGGATCATTTCGAGTGGTGATTGACATGAAGATTCTGTCTTTGACTTGTGAGAACTTCTCTTCATCTTTCCCATTTGACAAGCCGACATAAAGAATTTCTGTCAAATGTCAACTTTGGAAGACCTTTCACCAATCCACCATTAGCTAGTTTGCTAATATCTGAGAAATTTTGATGAGAAAATCTTCTATGCCATAGCCAACTTTCACCTTTTGTTGCCTTTGAAAAAAACAAACAGGTTTTGAAGAATCTATCACCGGAAAGTCAACCACATAGAGATTGTAAAACCTTCTCCCTTCAAAAATCTCAACACCATCACTATTAATGATAAGACAGTTAATGATGGAAAATAAAACAATGTTATAACCATCACAAAACTAACTTGCACTAAAAAGATTATGACTTAACGCCTCAACATAAAGTACCTTCTTTATGGAGCTTACCATTTGTAAGAATGTCGTAACCTTTGATGACACCTGTCGTCTTATTCCCAAAACTAACTGTTCCGCCTGGTCGTTCCACAAAATTGTGCAACAACTCCTTGTAGCCAGTCATATGTCTTGAACAACCGGAATCAACATACCACATATGCCTGGCCTGTAGAAACAAGTTAGTTCATCTTGGAAACCCATATCCAAATGGGTCCTTTCTTGTTAGTCTCATACATCTTTAACAAATCAATAGATGAACGTAAAATCTTACAGTTTATACCAGACTTTGAAATTCGTGCTTTTAATAAATCCTTAGGAATTCATTTGCACACAAATTTCACATCAACTGATTTATCTTTTACTTTTGAAAGATTTTTCTTTTTAACACTAAACACTTTAGCATGATGATCAAACGAGTAAGCATGAAATTTATCACGAGAAACACCACTAGATCTCTTCTTTTTAACATGACTAGAGTTCAAAGAAAAAGAATTATCACCACAATGAGTACAATGGAAACGTTTCATAGCAAAAAACATCAAGGCAGACTCAAATGAGTTTTGACACTTATTGAATGTAACATTCAGATTACATTTATTTGCATCGTAAAAGGACGACTTTTTAACAAAACTATCATTTGTAGCAAAACGCTTTTCTTTCTTCTTTGAATCTTTATTCTTCTATCCTAGGCCATGTCGTTTAAATCTTTTTAAATCTGCAGAATCAGAAGAACTTGAGTTAATAGGTGTCTTAGGAACTGAACATACATCAGATGAAATTTTAGAAGATGTTTCAAGTGTAGCACATGAAGTACTTCCTACCTCAAAAGTACTTGCATCAAAATTAATTGAACAAGTTTCAGACTTTGACGAAGTATACGAGAATTTCTCATCTTTGGAAATTCCACTATCACTTGAAACATTCACAATATTTGGTGTATCTTGTATACCAGACTTTGGTTTTTCAAAAACAGCACCAAATTCCACATCTGGTAGTTTGATTTCTGATTTAAGGATATCTCCTTCAACCATACTATCTAAACTTTTATACACAAGATAACCATCTTTGTCAATAACAACATATGTAATTAAATCAGTCACTTCAACTTAATACCTTGATCAGAACTATATGGAGTATCTTGAGACTCAAACATGGGGTTTGAAATAAAATTTATCTTTTTCTCTTCAAAACCCTCTTCGATATCACCATCATTATCATAATCAAACATGGTTTGGTTCAACAGAATCAGAATCAGACTCATAATCAGAAACGCTTTTATTTTCTGAAAGATTATTAACTTGTATAAACGCAGAAAGATTGTCACAATCCGTTTCTTTTGCAAGTTCACTTGACTTATCTTCAGATTTAGGAGTAGATTCAATAGTCTTTGACTCATTTTCAATTTCTTTATTAATCTTTTAGATTCATTTGTAAAAGATCTTACATCTTGAGAATACAAAGAAAGACACTGAGTATGAGAAAACTCGGGTTTTCTTGTTTTATAACTTTGATTTAATTCATCATATTGAAAATCACATGTGAAATCAAAGTTATTCTTTCTCTTTGGCTTTGAATCTGAAAAACTATCACTGGAGTCATCAACAACTTTTTCTTTACCTTTATCCGAAGAATCAGATAATGAACTACCAGATTTTACAAAGGTCTCATTTATTTTTGGAAAACTTAAGTTATCAAACTGATAAAGACCTTTAGGGGCTTTCTTTAAAACATCAATTTCAGGTAAACCTAACCCCATTTTTGGATTGTACAACCTAGTATCTTTTAGATTATTTGTCAAAAGCTTAAGCGTCTGTTGAGTCTAACCTCTTTTGATATTAAGATCCTCCAACTGTTTGATTTTGGCATAAGCATCAGATCTATCTTGAAAACAAACTTCATATTTGATCATATATTCAGCTTTTTCAGACTCCAAATTTACTAAAGCACTATTCATCTCAGAAATTTGAGATTCTAGTTTGGCTTTCTCTTTCCTAATCTCAGCCTTTTCAAGCTCACGATCATCAGCTAAACATTTATATAACTCACACTCATTACTGAATTCAATGACTCGAGCTCTTTCGAACTTAATCTTTTCCTTCAAGTCATCAAATTTAGTTTTTAAAATTAAAAACTGTTCTTCTAAAGAACTTTCATCGTTATCAGATAGATCAGAGTCAGAAGGAGTTTGACTTACCTCATTTGATGCTTCGGTCTCTTTGTGAAGGTTGATGGTTTCTTCCACACTTGCCATGAGATTGTAGTGAACTTGTGTGAAATGAGCAGAGTCCTCATCATTAGAAGTATTATCATACCAACATTCTTCTTCAGCCATCAAGACTTTACCTTCACTCTTGCGTCTAGCAAGTTGAGCCTTCTTAGTATAGTAGTCAAAATCCCTGACTTTCGGCGCTTTACAATCTTTGACAAAATGGCCTGGTTTGCCACAATTGAAACATACATTTCCTTTGTCATCTGTCTTGTCTTTTTCATAACTCTTCTTCTTTGGCCTTTTCTCATATTCCTTTGGCTTGTACTTGTCTCTTTTGTAGTTTTCGAACTTGGGTTTAGAATAGAACTTCTTCTTCCTATACCTTTTGTGAATGGAAGTAGACAAAAGAGAAATTTATCCGCAACTCTCTTCAAATCAACATCAGATTCTGAGCTATCATCCTCAACTATTTCCGAATCAGAATCATACAACTCAGTGACTAAGGCCTTTGAATGACTTTTCTTCTTTGAACTAGCACTAGAGAGCACACTCTTTTTCTTTTCAGTTAGAAGAGCCAAAGAATCAGTAATACTCTTCTGCTTTGTCACAATATCTTTGACTTTCATTTCATGTTGACTAAGAATGGAATATAGATCATGTAAGTCTTCTTCCGCCAAGTTCTTGTTCATCTGAAGATTAACCGAGTAGTGATCCCATTCTAGATTGAGATTCTTCAGAAACTTGAAGTTTATCTCGGAAGTAGACTTGTGGATTCCATTTCTTCTCAGATCATTCAAAATGATGTTGAATCGACTGTAAGAATCAGCAAGTGTTTCTCCCCCTAAAGCCTTGAAGCCTTCATAAGCTCCGATTGCTTGGTTTAGCTTAGCTTGTATTGATCTTTCCGTCCCTTGAAACTGTTTTTCCAACTCATCCCACAACTCTTTTGCCGTATTTCTACTATCAACACGATTAAACAAATCATTTGGAATTGCCATCGTGAGGAAAGTAAGAGCTTTGTCATCAAGTTCGGCCCTAATCTTTTCAAGCTCATTGTAATGCCGAAAGAGTTTAAACACTCGTCTTGGTTCAATTGCAGGAGTAGTGGCAGTCTCGGGTGTACCCGGAATATCAATGTACGGCTTAATCGGACCTTCTTGGATGCTCACCATGAGTGTCTTATCGATGTTGTTGAGAAACTGAATCATCCTCACACGCCATTGAGGATACTCGCTAATCTGAAGAACCGGAGGCTTTGACTTCGAACCCATACTCAATAGATCTCTAGACATCTTCGTAGAACTTGAAATGATCGATAATTCACTGAAAACTGAAAGATTTCTTTTGAACTTCTGGAGCTATGCAAATCTGAGGATCTGTAACTAATCTGAACACTTCTTTTGATCAAAGAAAAGGTTAGTGACAAAAGTCAAAAAGTCAACCGATGAATAGTGAAATCCCGAGAAAAAAATATTTTTCAAAAATTTGAAAGTAGATTTTGACTGCGAAATTGAAATCTTAGTCCAAAAATACAACCTCTCGGAAATCACCAAAATCTCGGAAAAACCGGCATTTTTCGGGAAAAATGACCTTCTTAAAAATGACTTAAGTTTTTTACCGTAAAATCAGATAAGAAGTCTAAGAAAGTTTACAGAAAGTTTGCGCCATTTTTTTTAACTCTTAAAATAACCTGATTCGGGAAACCTTAAAACCCGAGTCGGATTTTTCAATTTTCCAAGTCGGAAAATGTAGTTTTCCGAATCGTAGGAAAAATTTTGTCAGGGTAACGAGAAAAATTTCGAGTTGGTACTTGGTCAAATCCGAGTCGGGAAATGTAGTTTTCCGAGTCGGAATTTGAGTAATACCAAGTCGGAAAATGAGTAAAACTAACTTCGAACACAATTTCCGAGTCCAAAAATTTTCCGAGTCGGAATACTTCAAAAAAATTTCGAGTCGGAATTTGTGAAAATTCCGAATCGGATTTTATGAATATTCCGAGTCGGACTTTATGAACACCAAGTCGGAATTTCGAACAAAAACCGAGCAGAAGGTAAAAAAAACTCAAAAATTACTGCTCAAATCAACAAATTTTGACTCTAAATCACTCCCAAACACAGTAAAAACATCATTTTAACCATATACAATCAAATTCACATGCAAAACATGATCAAAATATGAACATCAAAACTCAAAATACCCCAACTTCGAAAATGAACAAAAAAACTCAAAAATCATACCAATCTTCAGTGAATTTCCAGCTCTGATACCACTTGTAGTTCCAGAATCAAGTTCTAAACATCATACAATCAAGTAGAGAATGAATTGAGGAGCCAAATGTCATTGATCTTGAAGAAATTGATTACACATAGTAGATACACCAAGAACACACACATTTAAGCTCTCAAACTCTCTCAAGTCATTCTCACTACACGTTTTTAGCACACACCTAACAAATGAAATCACTTTGGGCTTTTATACCCAAAAACTTACAACCCTCACACTTTACAACAATTACACATTTTACCCTAAGAATACAAAACTATTACAAAGAACATATAATGGAGCTAAAGTATTAACCAAACTTTGACTTCAAGCCTTTGCCTTTGACTTTGCCTTTGACTCCACTTTGTGCACCAACTTGTGATCTCGGATACAATCCGATTTTGCATCCAACACCATTATTGTAACCAAATACTCAAGTCATGAAATACCAACCAAAGATTATCTGTTGAAACTCAACAGATTATCAGAGGTAAGTATGTTAATGATAAAGGTGAACCCAAGACCATATTGGCCTGGGTTCCCTTAAGACACTAACTGTTTTCATTGAATGTGCAGAGCAACCAAGGACAAAGGAGTAGTGTTTGGCATGTTGATAGTGGTTGCTCTAGGCACATGACAGGTATCATGTCCCTACTTGAAGACTTTAAAAGGTTTGAAGGTGGACATGTTGCTTTTGGTGATAATCCAAAAGAAGGTAAGATAAGTGGAAAAGTAAGGTATCAAAAGGTAAGATGACCTTTGATGATGTGTACTTTGTGGAACAATTGAGATACAATTTGTTGAGTGTATCACAAGTGTGTGACAAGAAGTTGGTGTTTTCTTCACTGATACTGAATGTCTCATACTTGCTCCTTGTTTTAAGATTGATGAGAGTAAGGTAATGCTTAGGACTCCTAGAAAAGATAATGTTTACTGTTTGGACATAGAAGATGCATCAACAGTCTCATCTTTAAACTGTTTGTTTTCAAAAGAATCTGTGAGTGAATCATCTCTCTGGCATAGAAGGATGTGTCACATGAATTTCAAAAATATGAACTTACTTGTCAAAAACAACCTTGTAAGAGGTTTTCCTGCAAAAGAATTTTCATGTGATGATAACTGTGTAGCATGCCTTTAAGGGTAAGCAACACAAATCTTCTCACAACTCCAAAGAAGTAAACACTATCTCATCACCTTTACAGTTATTCCCATATGGATCTTTTTGGTCCTACCAATGTGATGAGTATAGGCAAGAAATCCAATTTTCTTGTGATAATTGATGATTACTCTAGATTTACTTGGGTTTACTTTCTAAGAACAAAGGATGAGACAATGGACTGATCAAACCCTTTGTAATTAGAATGGAAAACAAGACCAATCTAAAGGTAAAAGTGATTAGATCAGACAATGGTACTGAGTTTAAGAATGCTGATTTAAACAGTTTTTGTGAGGAAAAAGGTATTGAGAGACAATACAGTACTCCTAGAACTCCTGAACAGAATGGTGTTGCTGAGAGGAGGAATAGGACACTGATTGAGGCTGCAAGAACTATGTTGGCTGATTCAAAACTTCCAATTACCTTTTGGGCAGAAGCAGTTAACATTGCTTGTTATGTCCAGAACAGAGTTCTTATAGTCAAATCCAAAGGCAAGACACCTTATGAGCTTTTTGAGAAAAAGAAACCCTTTATAGGATTTTTAAAACCATTTGGGTGTCCTTGCACAATCCTTGATACCAAAACTCATTTAGGCAAGTTTAAAAGCAAATCTGATGATGGATTTCTTGTTGGCTACTCTGCTCAGAGTAAGGCTCTTAGAGTATTTAATAGCTCTACTAAGATTATTAAAGAAAGTGACAATGTCAGATGCAATGAGAACACTCCAAATTTACTGGTACTGGTCCCAATTGGCTATTTGACATTGATTCACTAACTAACTCTTTGAACATGAGTAGTGCAGTGATTACAGGTTCAAGTTCAGAAAAGACTCAGGAAACAAACCCACCATTTGTTGTTTTTCCCATGCCAACTGTGGATCCCATTGACCTCTCTACTTCTGATGACATGGAACCTGATAAAGAAAAGGAAGCTGAGTCTGTTGAGAGGAATGTTGAAAAAGCAGACTGAAGAAGGTACACTCACGAAGACACTATTCTCAGCCCATCTTCGAGGAACCTCAAGGATCAGGTTCTTCTATCAATGAACCAGATGTGAATGATTCAAATTTAGGGGTGAATTTTCCTGAAGAACCCCTGCATCTCACAAGAACTCAGAAGAATCATCCACCCTCACTAGTGATAGGAGATATTCAGTCTCCTATGATCACTAGAAAGCAAAGCAAGGCCATTAATGATCCCCATTCAGGCATGATATCTATTTTTCTCTCTCAAACAGAACCAAAGAAGGCATTTGATGCTATAAAAGATCCAAGCTGGATAGAAGCTATGCAAGAAGAACAATTACAGTTTGTCTTGCAACATGTTTGGGATCTGGTGGATTTGCCAAAAGGACACAACGTGATAGGTACAAAGTGGATTTTCAGAAACAAGAAATGATGAGAGAGGGATAGTGACAAAGAACAAGGCCAGATTGGTAGCTCAAGGATACACTCAGGAAGAAGGGATAGACTATGATGATGTATTTGCTCCAGTTGCCAGAATTGAAGCTATCAGGCTATTTCTGGCTTTTGCACCTTACAAAGGATTCAAAGTCTATCAAATGGATGTAAAGAGTGCTTTTCTTTATGGCACAATTGATGAAGAGGTGTATGTTAGTCAACCTCCAGGTTTGAAGACCCCAAGTATCCTGACAAAGTTTACAAGTTGAGAAAAACATTGTATGGTCTTCATCAGGCACCTAGAGCATGGTATGACACATTGTCCTCCTATTTGCTGGACAATCAATTTGAGAGAGGTGTCATTGATAAGACCTTGTTCATCAAGAGAACAAAGACTGATGTGCTTCTAGTTCTGATCTATGTAGATGACATCATCTTTGGTTCTACAAAGGAAGGAATGTGCAAAGAATTTGAGGAGTTGATGCATAAGAAGTTTAAAATGAGTTCTATGGGAGAGCTCACCTTCTTTCTTGGTCTACAAGTGAAGCAGAAGACTGATGGTATCTTTATCAATCAGTCCAAGTATGTGGCCTCAATGCTTCAGAAGTTTGGAATGAGTGATGCAAAGCCTGCCAGTACTCCTATAGAAACCCATAAGCATCTACTTCTGATGTTGAGGGGGAGGAAGTTGATGTTCATCATTATAGATCAATGATTGGGTCTCTAATGTATCTGACAGCATCCAGGCCAGATATAATGGTTGCTGTATGTGTTTGTGCAAGGTATCAGGTTAGGCCAAAGGAATCTCATTTGCAAGCAGTCAAAAGGATCTTCAAATACCAGAAGGGTCAACCTAGGTTAGGACTTTGGTATCCCAATGATTCTTCTTTTAATCTTGTGGCCTATACTGATAGTGACTATGGTGGAGCAAATCTGGATAGGAAGTCTACTTCAGGAGGATGTCAATTTTTAGGAGCAAGATTGGTCTCATGGCAGTGCAAGAAGCAAACCACGGTTTCACAGTCAACCACAGAAGCTGAATACATAGCTGCATCACATTGTTGCTCTCAAGTTCTATGGATTCAGAATCAGATGCTAGACTATGGTCTTTCTTTCTTGCAAACACCAATCTACATTGATAATAATAGTGCCATAAGCATTGTTAACAATCCTATCAAGCACTCAAAGACCAAGCATATGGAGATCAAGTATCATTTTATAAGAGATTGTAATGAAAAGAAATTAATTCAGGTTTTGAAAGTTGACACTGATGACCAGTTTGCAGACCTTTTTACAAAAGCCTTTGATGTAGGCAGGTTTACATTCTTAGTCACAAGTGTTGGAATGATAAACTCTGAATAAATATCTTCTTGTTACAATTATTTCTGTACCATCTCTGTATACTCTTTCTTATGTGTTTGTACTTTTATTTGTTTTATCCCTCAGGGTGCAGTTAACAAGTTTGTACTTTTATATGTACCATCTCTGTATACTCTTTCTTATGTGTTTGTACTTTTATCTGTTTTATCCCTCAGGGTGCAGTTAACAAGTTTGTGTGTGTTTCAGATAGCTTTTGAGGACATCAGCATGGTCAAAAGTGCATAGTGAAGTTACCACTGCTCATTCGGACTTACTATCGCTTGCAATATTACTATCGCTAAGCATAGTTTCTATCGCTAGCCTTTACTATTGCTATTTTTGACACTTACTATTGCTTTTGAGAATTACTGTTGCTAGCTTACTATCGCTGAACTTTTGTGTTACTACCGCTAGTCATAGTTACTTGATAACTCCAAAATTATACATGTTTTGGTAGTTCTGTTTTGTAATGTTTAACCCCGTTTTGACCCATTTTCTGGATGTTTTACTCACGAAAGCTATTAAATATTGATTTCACAGGTTTTGGAGGCCCTTGAGCGGAAAAGTACTAAAAGTTGTGAAAGAGTGGGAAAAAGTGCAAAAAGTGATCCAAAGTCCTTCGCGTTGGCGAAGTGTATATTCTCGCGCCGCGTAGTGATGAGATTCTAGAAGATTCCTGCTTTTGATGGATTTCGCGTTTGAGTTCAGGAGTTTAGCATTCGCGAAGTATTTAAAAACCCTCTATGGAATATTATAGAAGAAGCTGATTTGAAGAATTAGGGTTCGTTAAGTGGTTCGCACCGCGAAGCTGCCGCTTCGCGATCCCGAAGTGGATCGACAGATTTTATAAATACTGGCTTCAAACCTGGTTTTGAGATATAGATTCATAAATTAGATAGCTTTATTCCAGAGTCAGTTTGCAGTAAAAGTGAGAGGAGAGAAAGATTTTATGAGCGTAGAGCGTGAAAAGATTATTACCCGGAGTTTGTTATCCGGTATCCGATCATCTCCAGTTTCACGGTCTGTCTAAAGTCTGTCTTTTTATTCTTTATTTGCTGTTTTTAGTTTTGTCTAGTGAGTAGTAATTTTGTTACTGCTTATTATGGTCTTGATGAACCTTGATGGATGATGTTTTGATACTTAATTGATTTAGTAGTTTTGTTTGGTTAATTGAATGTTTGTCTTTAATTCCAAGTTAATGTTTTGACTGTGGCTTTTCTGAACTTGTTGGTTGGGTGTATCTATTGTTTGATAGGTGGACTCCTTTGGGTTAATCAACCTTCATTATCTCTTATTCCGGTAAAACCGAGTAAAGTGGTAATTAGTGTGCTTGAACCATAAGTAGACTATTTAGTAAGATCCCACAACCTAGCATTAATTAGGATAACTTTTGTTAAGATAACCAGTCTTTGCAATTGGGCCGGGAAACCAACCTGGTTTATAATCAGAGATAATACATGTTAGGGTGCTTCTAGCTTAGATTCCTACAATAGTCAAATAAACTACACTTTTGTGATTTAAATAACTCATCCACAAGGGGATTCAACCTAAACCATAATAAGTACTATTTTTTGTCAATTATTGTTTAAAGTAAAGTTTTAATCTTTTCCTGTTTTAAAATAGCTTTCAAAAGAAAACCCCCTTTTAGGTTAATTAAGCTTTATAAGATTTGTTTTGAATAACTTGACTGTTCCCAGTGGTAAGAACGATACCCGGACTTTCCTAAACTATATTGCTATCGATCAGGTACGCTTGCCTGTGAATGGTGATTGGTTAAGGTTATTTTGTGGTTAAACTTGGTTCTGTTTTAATATATACATTTTACACCATCATTACTATTGCTCGCATGTTAACACTGCTATGTGGATTACTATTGCTCATGGTTACTGTTGCTGGTTATAGTTACTATTGCCATTATTCGCCACTTACCACTGCTTAAAGTTATTACTGCTAGTTACTATTGCTCGCGTGATTACCACTACTTGTTGTGGTTACTACCGCTTTTAACTTTCTTGTGCGCGATTACCACTGCGTGTTTACCATGCTTATATTTACCGACTCGTGTAGTTAGTTACCACTGCTCTTTATTACTAGAGGTAGTTACCACTGCTCGTGGTCTGTCTATAAAAGCCCTAATTCACCGCCTTTTTGAACAACGGCTATTTTCAAACCCTTTCTCAAGAAACCCTTGCTATTCTGTTCAAAGCGATTTTTGTGTTCTTTGCTATTTTCTGGTACTTGCTTACTAATCTCACCGATTATGGATTCTCTGCGTTTCATTGAAGATCACAACAAGGTCGGATATCTCAAGAAAGACAATCACTCGGCTGGATTCGAAGCGATTGTGAATTTTCTGGCTTCGTCGTCCATTGCATATGCTGCAAAAACTAAACCCTACCATTTATGTCAATCATATGAAGGATTTCTGAGCGAATGCGACTATTGCAGAGTCAAAGGGAGTCAAATCCATTCACACCACCATCTATGGTCAATCTCTAACTGTCAATCCTCAAAAGATCAGACAGCATCTGCGCTTCAATGATGAAGGAGGTATAACTATGCTTTCACCCTCTGATATAATGGATGCAATGTTGAGAATGGATATGTAAGCCCCCCAAAATCTTTAAAGCATCAAAAGGGCAAATTCTGTCCACAATGGAGGTTCTTTGTGCATACCCTTCTCCATTGCTTTTCAAGAAAAACAATCAGTTGGAGTGAGTTTAGCAGCACCATTGCCTCTACTTTGGTCTGTCTATCCACCCAACAGATTTTCAATTTTTCTCAAATGATCTTTAATGATCTTGTGTACAATCTTGAGAACATCAACAATGAACATGTTAAATCCTTTTATATGTTCCCAAGATTTGTCCAAGAAGTAATAACCAAGGAATTGAACGGATGTACCAACTGATGGAAACACCTATGAGAGTTCTGGTCTTAATAGCAAAGTGTTTTCCAACATGAAGAGACCTGCAAAGGGCTCTAATGACACCTTCACCCCATTGTTCTCTACAATGATGGGCTGTGAACCCCCCACAAGGTGAGGCATCAGGCTTGCAGCCCTCATAATCAAACACACCCACTGATGACCTACCCCCACCTTCCACTACAAACATTCCTCAGTCCCTTGTTGATTCCAACCCTACCCCCTCACTAAAACAGTATATTAGAAAGAACAGGGGAGCTCCTTCCTTCTCTGGTTCTAAACCCTCTGAGCCTCTAAGCCTTCAGATGGAGCACTCTCCATCTGATTATTTCCAAAGAGATACCCGTGGAGTGATGCCCCACTCAAGTGTAAAGAAGGTGCCTCTAAGGAGAAGGATGGGCATGTGGATGTTGAGGCTCACACTACTGGTGTTGCACAAGGTGTGCATTAGGACAGTGTGAACATCAATAAGAACCCCTCCACGACAACTCAAGATGAGAAATCATCTAGAGGACCAGGCGCCAAGAAACCAAGGGAGCAACTAGTGCTTCAGCTAGGCTGAAGACTTCTGCTAAAATTCCCAAAGATCCAATAAGGGAGGTAAAAACTTCTAAACCTGGTGAGGGTAGTTATACAAATACTAAATTGATGGCAGACCTGGCAACCATTGCCAATGATCTCAAGACCCATGATGCAAACTTTCAGCTACATGAGAAGAGGCATGAATCGCATGAGGAGAGGCTGGATATGTTGGAGAAACTGGTTACTGCACAACACTAATTAATCAAGTCTCAAGATGCTATGCTTCTTACTCAAGCACAGAAATTGCAATTTCAGGGTGCACAGATGGCTTCTATGCACATGAGGATCTCAGCTCTTCATAGAAGATACTCCACCTTGGCTTCATTCACAAAGGGGGAGAAGAAGTCAAAGGTCAAGGGGGAGTATATAAAGAAAAAGATTGAGAAGAGGTTGTGAATGAAGATGCTGAGAAGGAAGTTGATGAAACTAATGTTGTTATGCCTGAGGTTGTTGTAGATGAAGCTGGAGGTGAGGCTGAAGCTAAGGGGGAGACTAAAAAAGAGGCTGATCTTGGTAAAGAATCTGTGAATGAAGATGAGCAAACAATTGCTGAATTATTGCTGATGTTGCCCAAAGTGATTTCAAAGGGTATGGTGATCAAGGAGAAACAGTCAGAGGTAAAGAAGAAGGATGCTGAAATAGATCCTAAAGACAAAGGCAAGAAGATCTTGGTTGAAGAACCTGAGCCAGAGTCTGATGATGAACAAATACCTGCTCATGTGGCCAATGAACTTTCTGAAGCTTACAGAAGCTGAAGAAAGAGAAAGAAGGGAACTATTAGCCAAACAAGATGAGGTTGGAAGAATAGCTGCAGAAAAGTTACAAGAGAAGTTTAACAAGGAAGTGGCAAAGAAACAACTATGAAGAAGGTAACAAAAAGAGGCAAAGATCACAAAGACTGCTGGAGATGAGAGGAAAATGATGGTAAGGTACTTGGCTGGAGTCCTTGGAAGACCAGTTCAATACTTTGCTAGATGGAGTCTTGTGAAGATTGAGCAAAAGTATCATGAGACAAGAAACATGATGAATAAATAAGCTCAAGAGGAAGAGGAGGAATTAGAAGAAGAAGTGCCTTTGGTACAAAGGAAAAGAAAGAGAAGTCAAGTTACCACTGCTCTAGATACTACTGCTAGCACTGCAGTTGGGGATACTGTTGCTGAAGGTGATACTACTGCTGTATGTGCTGAGGAACCTGCAAAGGAAAGAGAGCCAACTCAGATTGAGAAGGAGTCTGAAGATTTGATCAAAAAGTTTGCCAAAGTAAAAAGAGTGAAGTCAATTGCTCATAAAAAGAAACAGCAGAAGATTGTGGAAGAAATATCAGATATTACTGATTGGTATTATTTTGAGGACAATGAGCTGATGTTCTTCAAGATAATCATAAGTGATGGTAGATGTGAGGTGTATGCTAACTCACATGCTATTTTTACAAAGTTATCTAGAGCTGATTTGATGAAGCTGTATGAGCTGGGATGTACAATGGAGAATGGTGATTATGTGGAAACAAAGGTAATGAAGGAGAACTTGCAACTGATGTTTGCATTTGCTAAAGCAAGGAATGATCTGAAGAAAGAATATGCAAGAGATCACAGAGACAACATTGGTGAAGGAAAGGTAGTAGCTTGGTTCACTTACAAGAAGAACATGACCTTTTCTTTAACCTTTGAGAAGGAAGGAAGAGCTATTTCCTGATTGATAAATGGTATGACTTTGAACCTACTTTGATTGAAAGTGTGTTGAGATTGAAAGACCAGAAATCTGCTCTCACTGAGTTAGATAAAGAGTTGGTGGAGAAGTTGAAAGCTCAAGTTCTTGGTATTCAGGCATCTTATTTGGGAGAAGAGACTGATAGTCAGCCTGAAAGAAAGATGAAGCATGGGGTATTTCTGGGATAGAAAGGTTACTTTATGCAATAGAATGGGAAGATGGTGAGAAGTTTAAAAGACCTGTGTTGTCTAAGGTGCTAGAGGAGTGCACAAGGGAAAATTTGAAGGAGATGTATGAGATTGGTATGAAACTTTATGGGTCTGAGCTTGAGTCAGATAATCCAGATGAGTTGATTGTTAAAATGAAGAGTGCACTGGAATGCCTATGTTGGTTGTTTGAACCATCTAGGATTGCCAACCTCATGAATCAACCTTGTGAAACTGTGAATGAGTGGAGATGGTTTGAAAGAAGCAGAATGTACTCTCTAACAATCAAGGGGTTGGACAAGGAGTATTATTTTGAAGATTTGGCTCCTGCTCATGATATTCAGAGGCTACAAGGGATGATGAAGGTGAATCTGAGCATGGATAAGCCAATCACAGCACTTGGAAGAAATTTGGTGAAGAAAATCCAGCAACAGCTTGAAAACTTAACTTCTCATTCTGGAAGTTAAGTTAGGGGGAGATTGTTGGGTCTGAAATACTGTTTGCTGGATACCACTGCTAGTAGTGAGTTAGTATTGCTGAAGACAATCTGAAGATTACTACTGCTAGTTTGCTGGTTACCACTGCTGGCACTGAGTTACTACCGCGGCTTGAAGATACTATTGCTTCTGATTTACCACTGCCAGTTAGATTGCGATATGGAAAGTATTTGAAGACCGAAGATAAGGAAAAGATGCGAAGATCTTGGAGATATCTTAGAGATTATTTTGTAGATTTGTTTTCCTTATTCTTATCTTGTAATCAGTATATATACAGATAGGTGTTCGATTGTTAGATACAAGTTCATTCAGTTTTTGCTTATATTGGAGCCTTAAGATTGTTCCTGATCCCTGCAATTGAGAAGAATTGCACGTCTGCTTGAGTCTTTTCAAGTAGATTGGGGCTTTGGTTTGTAATCATTAAACTGGTGATAAATACAAATCTGTTTTGCAAAATTCATTCATTGTTTTCATTCAAAGTGTTATTCCGCAAACTGTTTTGAATTAGATTTTCTGTTCTTGTTAATTTGATCCTGACAGTTCCCTCCGTACTTATCAGCCCATAAAACAATTGTTACTATAGCCGCCATAATGCTTTATGCGCATGAGAGTATTTTATAGTAAATAGTGCAACCGGTTCACCAAATACATAGCACGTGTAAAAGTGGATCAACCATGCATGAGATATATATAGATGTTGTGTGATTTTCAAACACACTTCTTCTCTATCTCTATATCTAAGTCCTTCTTCTTCCTTATTTCTCTAAGTTCTTTCTCTCCATTCTATACTCACTAAGTGCATTACTTAAAGCTTCGTGAAAAACTTAAGATAGTTTATATTAGGTTTTATACCTTTCTACTTCTGCAGCTACAAGTGAACTTAAAAGTGAGAAAAATGTGTCAATTGTATTCAACCCCCTCCTTTCTACAATTTCATGTTAACTTGAAGGTATCCCTTTCGGGACCAACAATAGAATCCCCCATAAAAAAAGTAATGAATTCCCATATCAATTATAGAAAGTCGCATATTTTAAGGGTTTTTTGTTAGTTTAAGCGGTAAGTAAATGAATTTTTTTTAACCCCTGATTATAGGAGGGACCAAATCCGTTATCAAATCCTAAAAACATAAACGGCCTAATTAAATATGTTAAATTATAAAATAGTTTTTAATCCATGATTCTAAGAGGGATCAAATATGTTATTGAAACAAGAAAAAATTGAAAAGGATGAATTTACCCTTTCTTAAAATACCATTTTTAACAACGTTAATGTATAAGGACGTTTGGTGTTATAAGCAAAGTACAGGAACGTTGGTCGTAAATTTTTTTAAGAGACCTTAGCTCTTAATTTTTGTAAACCATATGAAGTAATTTCGTATTTAACCCTACATTATATTATATTGATGGATTAATAACTTTGTAAAAAGGGTTTATGACTTATAAGGGTAACAAATCATTCGTTTTGTACACATAATACCAATGAATTATTTTTTGTTCAAATGGACACCATTGAACTATTTTTTTTGTACACATTATTCCATCGCAACCGGGATAGAAAGCGACGAAGAGGATTACCTCACCGGGTTGACCCGAAAGCTCTATAACAACACTCTTTCAAGACGATTTATGGAAATCATATTTCAATTTCAAGGTATGCATAAAACATATGTTTAAGGAATTGTCACCTTTTTTGTAAACATATCAAAGGTTAATGGTATAATGTGTACAAAAAAAAGAGTTCAATGGTATAATGTGTACAGAAAAAATAGTTCAATGGTATAATGTGTACAAAGAAAATAGTTCAATGGTATAATGTGTACAAATCCACGTTAAAACCGGCTATTCCCGGTTGCGATAGTATAATGTGTACAAAAAAAAAGTAGTTCAATGGTGTCCATTTGAACAAAAAATAATTCATAGGTATTATGTATACAAAACGAATAGTTTGTTACCCTTATAAATCATAAACCGTTGTAAAAAATATTTGAATTTGGAAGTTGTTGCGAAACAGGGGAGTGATTGGGGAGTGCTATAAATACACACCTTCACATAGGAACTAATGAGATGTGTGCTTTCTTTCTTTTCTGATTTCCTTGACCTTCTTGTATCTTTCTCTAGCAACCCCAAAAACAAATTGATTTTGAAAACATTCCCATCTACCTTTCCAACTGTTCTTCCTCACTGCTAAAGGTACAACTCATTTATGCACAAATGTACAACCTTTTTCAAATCCATCTCCATAGATTGCATCACAACTTGGGTTTCCAAGTACTGGGTTGTTGTTTATTATTGTCAAACTTATCATTTTATGAACAAGAAAACAAGAACAAATCCCTTTCTCACTAAATCCCATTATAAAATACCATATCTTTATTAAATTTGTTAAATACAAGTTGCTCATTTTCTAATTATGACAAATCTTGTTTTTGTTTTATAGCAGGAAATTTTGCAGCCATGGAAGTCACCCAAAATCTTGGAATGAAGAAAGAGGATTCCCCTGAAATAATCCCTTCCTTGATCAGATCTATTGATTCAAATCTACTTGTGGGATTGGGATTGGGATTTGATGCTGGTTTAATTGTCAAGCAAAATGCCTCAGATTTTGTATTGATGGTATGTTTTTCCTTTACTCGAATTGATTCAATGGATGAATGCATTTCTGTTCTCGAATATTCGGTTAACGCGGTGTTTGATTATTATTATTATTAGGATGCCGAAGGAAATAAGCTTGAATCGGGAAGCCCGAATGTCGATTTGCACCACCATCGAACACCGTCGATTTCCATCAGCATGCCGCCGTCTCCGATGGAGGTCCACCTACAGAACACAAAAGGGTTGCATTCCGAGATGAGTTGAACTTGTTGCAAGATCGAACCTGCCAGTTCCGACACCAAGTTCCATTCTCAGCCGATACCCACCGGGGTCGGATTCGATGAAGCTGTTGCGGCCGGAAAATTCCCAAATGGGCGTCCGAGAAACCCGAGGGTTAATCATCTGAAAGACGAAAGATATAACTCGTTCAAAACATGGTCGGGTAAACTTGAAAGACAAATCTCGACTTTACGGGGTAAGCCACCGACCAAGCCGCCGGTCAGTACCCCCCGGAGCGAAACTTTGACGGTAGACCGGTATTTCGATGCATTGGAAGGACCCGAGTTGGATACACTCAGGGTATGTTCAACTATCCCCCAAAGTCATTTAACAATACCGCGCTAAATAAGTTTTTAATTAAATTCAAGACCTTCTGTCCAGTTAAATAATTATTTTTTATTCTTTAAAGTTATGAATTTAATTAAAATCTCATTTCTAATACGTAAATTTTCAAAATTTTAACTTTTCCGTTGTTTCCTTCAACAGCCATCGGAGGAAATAATTCTTCCAGACGATAAAAACTGGCCATTTCTTCTCCGGTATCCAATCTCGGCATTTGGTGTCTGCCTCGGCGTAAGCAGTCAAGCGATCATGTGGAAGAATTTATCGGCAACTCCATCGACCCATTTCCTTCACGTAAGCCCGAACGTGAACCTGATTCTATGGATCATATCGATGGTTCTTTTCGTCGTTGTGGCTGCCATTTACCTTTTAAAACTCGTCTTCTACTTTGAAGCCGTTCGTCGAGAATACTACCATCCAATTCGGGTCAACTTCTTCTTCGCTCCATGGATCGCTTTACTCTTCTTGGTGATCGGAGTTCCGGCCACCGTCACCACCAATCTACCGCATTTCTTGTGGTACTTCTCATGACGCCTTTCTTGATCTTGGAGATCAAGATTTACGGGCAGTGGATGTCGGGTGGGCAACGGAGGTTGTCGAAGGTGGCGAACCCGTCAACCACTTATCGGTGGTCGGGAACTTTGTGGGAGCTTTGTTGGGTGCGTCGATGGGGTTAAAAGAAGGGCCGATCTTCTTCTTTGCGGTCGGGATGGCTCACTATACGGTGTTGTTTGTGACACTGTATCAGAGACTTCCGACGAACGAAACTCTGCCGAAGGAGCTTCATCCTGTTTTCTTTCTGTTTGTTGCTGCTCCGAGTGTTGCTTCGATGGCGTGGGCAAGATTAATGGATCGTTCGATTATGGATCTCGAATTGCTTATTTCATCGCCATGTTTCTCTACTTCTCGCTGGTTAGTTTTTGTTCATGCTTTTATTTACTTTACCGAGATCTAGTAGTACGGCGAAATCAGTTTTATAAAAGGTCAAATATAAGAGTCAGGTTGATACGAGAATACAGAAACAATCACATATGATTTACCCTGGTATCACGTGTAAAATCACATGATTTAGCAATTTTAACATATGTGATTTTTCACATGATTTCACTGTTTTCTTGATATTTTGTTTGGTTATTGTTCACATACATAGTCAAATTATTTGGGTACTATATAAAAGTATTGTAAAATAATTTGATATACAGTTTTAGATCTTCTGGCAAGTAGCAAGTTGATATTTTTTAAGAATTTCCTATGACCATGTTTTATAAAGGGTCTTATTGTTTTTAAACATTTTTTTAAAAATGATTTCGTAAGAATGCTAATAAAAACATTTATTTTGAAGAGTATTCTAAAATTTAATGACCGTCCAATAGCGACTTCTAAATAGGATTTTCATTAGGATATTTAGACATATTCGGTATCATATAAATCTGATTTTGTTATAGCATGTGTGCTATCAAAATTTGGATCAGCATTCGGTAATCTAAATTGTTCGTTTCTATGTTATTTTACAGGCCGTTCGAGTGAATTTCTTCAGAGGATTCCGGTTCTCGTTGGCATGGTGGGCGTACACTTTTCCGATGACCGGAGCTGCAATCGCAACGATTGGATACTCAAGCGAAGTCCCAAACATCGCGACTAAAACACTATCAGTTATCCTCTCAATTATTGCAACCCTGACGGTGACCGGCCTGCTCATAACAACCATTCTTCATGCCTTTGTGTTTAGAAATCTGTTCCCAAACGACATCGTCATCGCCATCAGTGACCGTAAACCAAAAACTGTTCGGAAATGGTTTCACCGAAGGGCCGGCAGCTGCGAGAATGACATGGAACATTACCTTAAATTTGTGACATCCGAAGGGAAAGATGTGGATGTCTCTGTGGATGGAAATAGTACAAAAGATGTTGAAAGCCAAATTCCATTGCCAGCAGTTTGAAATGGATTTGAGGTTTTGGTAATCAATACAATGGAGGAACTTGATGTTCCGATGAAGTTGGACGTTGACTTTTTTTATGTGTGAAAACAAATATTTTGGTTGGTGTTGAGTTGTAAATTTGGTGATAATATATAAATTATAATGTGATATCATATGTTAATTTTTTATGTTTCGATTCGTTCAATAATTGATTACGTGTTTATTCATTTGTTGTTCGTACCTAATTTAAGTGTTTGGTGGGATTCTCAAGTATAATATTAGGAACAATGTGTTTTTGGTTTAAAATTCAGGGATGATTGGTATGAGAAATGGTCATAACTTGGTAATTGGTGTTAATAACTATGAAGATGGTGTTTAAATGCCCAAAAAAAATTCGGAATGAGTTTGGTGAATATGGCGGTTGTCGCCACAAAGCAAAGGTACTAGGGCTCGAATGTGATGGTGGACATGACCTCGAGGTCATCAGGCTGGGGTTGCCATGAGCTAAGGATGCGAGTTCAAGCTCACGAAGAGAGGTTGCACAAGGGCAAGCGAGGTCAACACAAGTGTTAGGAATAATCAAACAATTTGGGAAAAATATGTATGTACATGGACAATAAATACAGAAAATACAAATTTGTATAAATTTCTACAGTGAAAAACATATGTACAACAACCAATCCTTGGAAAACAACACAAATCTCTTGGTATCGATAGGTCCTTCAAGTAGATGAGAACTCTATTGAGGCTTACACACGTAATGTTCTATGACAAAAATTTCGACAATCTCTGCACGATAACACTCTCGGTCATGCTTGAAACTCCAAGAGGCCAAAGGCCTTATCTTTGACATTATGTAAATGTCATTAGCAAGACCCAAGCATACACTCAAGACCAAGCTCATGCCATCGTTTTAGTTGTTTAAAGCCCAAGTGTTAAACTTTATAGTGATATTTTTTGGACTTGGTTTCTATGTGCGATAAGTTCCATTTCATATACACCAAGTTCTAGCGATACCTCATATTTTCTATTCAAACCTCAATAACAACCCACATTTGAATAGAAAATAAACAATATTATGGAACTTGTCTCTCAATCATCATGCTAGTTTTTTTTTTTTTTGAAATGGCAAATAATAAACACACCTAACTACCCTACTCCTAAAATCAAGCTAGTTATATATGCATTGGAAGAGGTATTTTTTGGACTTGAAAATTCTTAATGTATACCTATCGGATCTACTTCGTAGGTACTAGGTAGTGAACCAAAGTCTTAAGCAAACCACTTTTATAGTAGATCACGACCTTACTTGAACAGGATATGTTTTATAGGCTCGTACCTCTGTATTTTTGATACCTAACAAGACTTTTATAGTAGATCGAGACAATAGGCATCACACATATCATATCTATACATAATTTAATTCTTACCATTGTGTTCATTTCCAGTATGAGCATATGTTTTCTTTATGAGAGCTATAAAAGACATAGCCAAGTCTGTCCTCAAAGATGTGACTCAACGTCGACATACGTAAATATACATATAAAAGTCATCATAGGAATAGGCATACATGTGTGTAAGTGTTGCTTGAGTATTCCTCAGCTTTTTTTCCTATTGAACCTTGAGCATTTGGATCTCCGTTGTTTCTAGGTTAGGTTTTCGCATTGGAAAACTCATTATATTGGCTTTAAGCTCATTCCCCTCGATGAAAAAGATATTTGCTCTCTACTTAGGCTTTTTGTCAAAGGATCAACAATATTCTCCTTTGTCTATGATTCCATTTTTAGCAAGTCCTTTATAATATTATGGTATCGTCATATATGGCAGCACTAGCAATTTTATATTTGATTATTTGCTCTTGTGAGACAAGTCATACTATCACAACAAATATAAATAGCAGTCCCATATTTTGGCCACAACAAATTACCCTTTAGGAAGCTTATTAGCCATTCGACTTCTTCAATGGCTTTGTCTAAAGTGATAAATTCTGCTTCAGTAGTTGATCTTGGAGTCATCGGTTTGTTTGGATGATTTTCGTGATACTAATTCAATATGGACTTACTCTCAAGATAGTTGGAAATCTAATTCGCATCACAATACCCTTCTAGATCTAATGGGAAGGTATATTGATGTAGACATGTTGTGTAACCCTTCGGTCATTGTGTATTTCAAGTATATAAACACTCTCACTAATGCATGGAAATGATCATTTTTGGGGCTATTGGAGTACCTACCGAGTCTAGTCACACTATATGCTAGATTCGATCAAGTATAATGCATGATATCCATCAAGCTTCCAAGAACTTAAGTGTATCTTAATTGAACCATATTATCTCCTTGATTTTTTTAATTGACTAGAAGGATCAAATGGAGTCAGAACCGGTTTGTCAACATAGTGACCAAACTTATGAATTACCTTCTCAATATAGTGAAATTAGGTAAGCATGTAACCATTGGGATTTATTTTTTTATACCAAGGATTACATTTGCTACTCCCTTATCCTTCATATCAAATAAGAAGTGTAACATATTCTTGGTTTGATTGATCACATCTAAGTTTGATCCTAAATGAGCATATCATCAACATATAATTACACATGCATTTTTGTATTGCTTCACATAGATACTGTTTGTGTAAAAATTTACTTAAGTTATTATCGTAAGATGTCGTGAGGCAAAATCGTCAAAAGAAAGATCCCTTGTTCGATAAAACGTGCGATAAACGAAAATAAATGAACAAAAAGATTGATGACGCAGGAAAAACCTCAGAATCGAGGAAAAAACCTGCGGCCGACTAAATAGGACAGTCGGCGTTGCACTATTGATCACCAAAAAGGGGTGATATCCTCGATGTTACAGTTGTATCGTACGATTACAATAAGGAAATGAATGCTATCGAATGTAAATACAGAGAATAATATTAGAATTGCTATTTTTCTCTCAGAATCAGTTGTTCCGAATGTGTTGTCTTGATTCTCTTTTTATAGTTGTCGATCTTGTAACTGTTCATCCATTATTGAGCAATAAATGCAACGGATATAACTGAAGCTGGTTTTGTGATCGTAACGTCTAAGTTCTTAAAGACGAGCGTATCTTTTTCGAATGGTCATATCAGGCTTGATAGGTGATGATTATGCTTCGAGGTTATCTTGGATAAGCTTTCCTGCAATAAGAGCAAACTTGAACATGTATATCGTTAGTTCAATCGTACGATCATATGATGATATCGCACGATTTACTTCTTTTTATCTTCGATGATCACTTGTCTTTGTTTGATGGTAGTTATATCTTTATTCCAGGACCTTATCTTAATACAGGAATATCATCCTGGAAGATATCTTACGATTCCAATCATTCGATCGTTCGATGATAAAATTTCACCTAAACAGTTTGCCCCCAAGATTTAGAAAATATGTTATAGATTTTCTGAATCTTACATCTGCAAAATCAAATCGTTAGTACATCAATTTTATCGTAATCAATTTGTTGAATATGAACGGTTTCCTATGTTAACGGCGTCATAACTTGGTTATCTGCTAGCTGTCAACACAACGGTTATATGGGACAGGTGTCAATGCTCGATTCGACCTCAATTACTTGGGGAAGAGTTTAATTTGTATAAAAGATTGATTTTTGGCCATAATTATCACAAAATCTTTACCAATTCGATTTCAAATTTCAACCGAATCCTTATAATCTTTAAGAAGATTTAGTCCCAATTCGCCTATAAGGTATCTTTCTCTTCCTTGTTTCAATTCAGTTCATGCGTTTGAAAGTTAGGGCTGAGAAGAATCCTAGGAACTTCGATTTGTTGCGTTTTGACAAATTATATAGAAGTTTAGATCGTCTAAGTTTTAGAGAAATCATGGAGGTTAAGAGTACAATCCAGGGAGCAGCCGACCTTATTCATCTTAGGAAACTTGCTAGGATGCCTAAGGATACCATAATTAAATCACCTGGCGAAGTTAGACCCGCCGACGCTCCGGCAGGCTTCTTCGCTTTATTCGAATACCCTTTTAAGATTGGGTTCACCTGGCCTTACAGTCCTCTATCTCGTGCGTTTATGACACGATTTAGTCTCTCTCCTGGACAGCTCATGCCCCAATTCTAGAGGGTCGTGAGCGTTATCGAGCGTGTGACTGAAAACTGGGGTAGAGCCCCTTTCACCGTTGATGATCTTCTTACGGCGTACACCGTGAAGGTCTCTGATTACGATAGGTATGGGATTTATCCCAAGGGTAGGGGTGATGCCATGTTAGTACATGGTACCCAAGCGTTTGATCGAGGGTGGAAAGCTCGATACGCGTTCGTGCGATCCTCGTCAGTTTTGGAGGAAGGTGGATGGGTGGCTCCAGAATGGAACCCACTAGGTATAGGATGTTTTATATATTTTGCTTTGTTTGATTTTATTGTATAATTCCTTATCGTGTGTTCCTTTTTGCAGAGATCGAGTTTACTTTCGAGGAATCTACTGAGGCAGTCAATCGTTTCTTGGAATACGGCATACAAGAAAGATCGTACGCAAAATCGAAGGGAAAAGGTCCAAGAGAGGACAGCGACGAAGAGCTTGAAGTTCAGGTGTTGAGCGAAGAAGAAGAAGTAGAAGAAAGAGAAGAAGAAGAGATGGAAGGTAAATCGTACGATGAGTTTTACCTCGTTTTTTATCTTACGATGTTTTAAGTTTATCGTGCGATATTAACGTGCGTTTCTTGCTTATTTCAGGTCAAAAGAAGCCTTCGAAGAAGATGGCCAACATGGCGGCGGCCAAGAGGGCTCTGGAGAAGAAGAAGGGAGTTAGTGGTATGGAGCCACAACTTAAGAAGACGAGGTCTTCTTCGGGTGTTTCGATCTCATCGAAGGATGCCGCACGACAGGCGGACGATGTGGTTGATGCGACCCCAATTCACAGCGCTCCTCCTCCTACGATGTCTTCTACAATGCCAAAGGAGAAGAGAACTCCAGCCAAGCCTTCGAAGGGGAAGGAGGGTGAGACGTCGATCCACATATCCTTGCCCTCGAACTTCCTTGATGGTGACGTCATTAACCAAGATGACCTTTTCCCTGCCATCGAACAGTACCTACTTCCTTCACAGAAGGCTCACATGGATGCACGTCGGATCGGCGAGTTCGATGCTGGTGCAGTTGGATATTCTTTCATGGTAAGCTTTCTTTTATCTTACGATTTTTTATCTTGCGTTTTTGTAATCGTATGTTCTAACCGTCTTATGTCTATGTAGGCTTTCGAGGCGTGTCTCGGTCTTCACCAAAGATTGGAGACCGTTTAGAGGGATATGAAGATGAAGATGTCTAGCGAAAGAGCTGCGGTGAATGAGGCTAAGAAGGCAAAGGAGAAGATGGCTAAGATGGAGGCTGAGTTCGATGCTAAACAGGTCA
>CM058043.1:64941617-64985442 GCA_030169165.1 Centaurea solstitialis
AAGTTTCGCGACGCGAAGTTAGCCAGCCTTAGGTTCAGGTAAAATTTTCGAATCTCGCGACGCGAGGGAGCCGTTTCGCGACGCGAAGTTTTCAAAATTAGGGCAAAATTTTCAGAAACCGCCTGTTTGGCGACGCCAAACCAGTGCAGACGGGTTTTTAACCCTCTTTTCTCACTTTTTAAAAAGAACACAACCCTAATTCTCTCTAGGCGCCGCGAAGCCTCCTCTCATCCTTGCGAAATTCGAACTTCTTGTGCTTCAATTTCTTCATTCACCATGAACAAGGTATGTTTCCCAACTTTGATTTCATGAGATTAGCTTGATTTGGTAGGATTAGATCTTGCTTTGGTCATCAATGGTGTTTATATGCTTTTATGGGTTTGATATTGTTCTTGAAACACCATTGATTGTTTAGTGGTTATTGATTAATGCATGCTTTATACTTTGATAGAAATTTCACTCTAGCATGCTATTTGATTGTTTATCTAGTGAATGTGCTTTGATGATAAGTGTGGGGATTTTGATGACATCAAAATCCCCCATTCTTGTTTAACTAGCTAGATTGGTTTTTAATTAAGCTTGGACTAAGAGTTCAAGTGTGGGGATGTTACACACCCCCCCCCCCCCCGATTTGATTTGGTTTATATACTCGTTAGTTGAACTTGTTAGTAGTGGAAGTCTTATCTCATTGAGTTTTGATATGAATGAACTTTGTCTTGCGTTTATTGAATAAAAATTTCTAAGACAAGGGTATTTGGATTTTGTAGAGACAAAGAACCCGCTCGTCGACTTCCACCGCAACTAATTTACGTGCAC
The DNA here is from genome assembly GCA_030169165.1 of Centaurea solstitialis. Classification (NCBI taxonomy): domain Eukaryota; kingdom Viridiplantae; phylum Streptophyta; class Magnoliopsida; order Asterales; family Asteraceae; genus Centaurea; species Centaurea solstitialis. The sequence continues at coordinate 64,942,434 of CM058043.1, forward strand.
CGGACGGGAGCCACGTATTCACCTTCTTCATGAATGACCCAACGTTGAACGCTCCGAAGCGGGAGGAATACCGGGATACTGTTAACCGGCTTCTCACCCGTCAAGTTCTAATACCGAGGAGAGCTGATTGGAACCTCCTTAGATCCATGGGAGTTGAGAACGAAATCAAGGCGACATTCGAAAAACACGCCTACGATGAAGATGGCACCGAGTATTACATTTGCCATGCATGGGAACGAGTCTTCGACATTGCCGAGACCCTCTATCGCGAGCTTATCATTGAGTTCGTGGCCACGTTCCGTTTCGACGCAATCAAGGCCCTTGAGGAGTTCTATCAGTCGTGCATAACTTTCCGACTCGGGGGAGTTTGGCGATCACTTTCGTTGGTGGAATTTGCCGTTGCCTTGGGGATATATACCCAGGCTGAAGTAGATGCTCCCGGATTTGTGGAGTACATGTGGGCAACTGCGAAGAGGCCGGACGGTTTTGATCCTCAGTTAGCTTGGGCGATTTTGGGTGAAGGTGACTATGGTGGTAATCTCAAGGTGAAGGGTTTTCTTACTTCTTCAGACCGACTTCTGCACCGCATGCTTATTAACGCGGTGAATGCTCGTTCCTCGAGTGAGGAAAAAGTTTCTGTGTACGATCTTTGGCTTCTTGAGCAGCTTTCTACGGAGGACAAGTATCCGAATGCTCCGTATCTCATTGCCGTACAACTCGCTAAGGCGAGTGGTTATCGAGAGGGTAGTCGATTGGTTGGTGGCCAGTACGTGACGCTCCTAGCCAAGCACTTCGGTATCCTAACCGATGGTGCCATTGCCTTGATGACTGATCTTGGTGAGATGGGGTTGATTGATATGGACCAACTCCGTGGCATGGGGATAGCAACGGTAGAGCATTTGATAGGTCGGGACTAGAACGTGTGGATTCACAACCCTCAAACTATTGGGACAAGGAGTCAAGCAAGAAGAGCACCGCGGGGCACGCGAGAGACCGGAGGAACAAGTGGGACGAGTGCGGGAGAGCAACCGGCAGAATGGACGGCGTATTCGGGTTACCAAGACTTGAGTAACCGACTCTCGGAGATGTCATTATCTTATGGCCGCCATCATCAACATATGGAGTACAACACCACGGAGGCTCTTCACCAAGCCAATTGGCAAAGTGGAGTGATGAACCAAATGGCCTCCCACTTCAGTATTCAACCAAATACCGCTTATGCTCCATCTCCATATAGGCCATACTCCGAGAATGCACCGCCCGGTTACCCAACTTTTGAGGATTGGCAAAACCAACCTCGAGGCCCCTATTGATCTTTATCTCTTTTAATCTCATTCGATATGGTTGTCGTAAACAATTTAATTTTGCGTGGTTTGGTGTGTTTGGTTTCGTTGAACAATTTTTATTTTGTTTGGTTTGTTTAGGATTCTAAGGAATTTTTAATTGCTTTAGTTTGGTTTATTTTCTTTAGTTCGTTTTTACTTTTTCTTTTTCTTTTTGGTAATAGATACAGCAACCTATGATCTTGAATCGAGCACGATATTTGGAACTCTCTCAGATCAGAACAGATTTCGTCACATAACCCGGGAAGTTTCTCTTTTTCCCAATTACTCCTTAATTGTTTTGATTGTTGCATTGAGGACACTGCAAATTTTAAGTGTGGGGAGGGGGTTATGTAGACTTATCTGTTTAAATGGGTTCACTTTTTGCTTTCTGGATTGTCGTTTTTCAAATTTTTGAAAGCTTTGAAATTTGACCCCAATTTTTTTCGAAATCTGAGATTGTTTTTGGAACTGAGTTTCTTGCATAGGAGAACACTGAATAGGATCAGTTGAGTAAAAGGATGCCTTGGAATACCAATTACCATGAGTGCCTCACCCAATTCCTTTGAGAGTTAAGCCTAATTGTTATTCATTTCTGTGAGGAATGCCGACTTTGACCCAAGGTAGAACTTGTCATTTGAATGCTTGTCGAGACCACATAAGAGAAGTATTTATCACCATTGCACTGATAGAGGCCTTCGTTTCTAACACTTTTAGCCTTCGTCAGATAACCTCATTATAAGGTTATTTGATTTGCCTAGCCTTTGATTGAAAAGTACTCATCTTTAGTACTTTATCCCTTGTAACCATTTTGAGCCTTAGCCTTTTCATTTCTTTACCCACTATACACTTTATCCTTTAGCCCAGTTTTTATCTATCTCTTGGCCGTAGCTCAAAGTTGGAAGCTTTTAATGTTTTTGGTCCGTTTTATGAATCTGACAAATAGAGAAAGGGATTGTGAGAAAGAGAAAAAAAAAGTAAAAAGCAACATAGTTGCTACTCAAGAAAAGAAAAAAAATATAGAGAGCTTGAAAAGAAAAGAAAGATAGAAAACGACTCATTCAAAAGAAAAATCAAAAGAGTCGATCTGCTTAAAAGAAAATAAATATCGAAGCCACAAATAAGCAATATGCTTAGGCCAATATAAAAGTGAAAGTGATAGAAATCCTGAGCTCTAAAAATCTCAAAAGTCAGATGATTAATTTGGGTCTTGAACTGATTAGTTTTCAGGTTTTTGCTACAACCCTTAGTCACTTAAATGTCCTTTATCCTACCCTTAACCCTTAGCCTAACGTTACAACCCTAAAGTCCTCTTGACGGTTGACAACTTCTCAGTGGTGGAGATTAGATTTGGTGACAAGCTTATGCATGCGGGAATTAGTCGAGTATTGGTGTGATCACTTATCATATATACACTTTTACCCCCGAGAGATATACTTTACATGATTATTCATACTATGTGAGGGTAAAAGGTTGATCTTGGTATCCGATTTCTTAATGTGTCTTGTTTGTGTTCGATTGTGTGGGTATACTTTGTTCTCTTGAATGATCTTGGGTGGAGATAATTTTGGAGTTATCTTTCTTATCTTTCAGTCTTTTGATTGAGGACAATCAAAGCTTAAGTGTGGGGATTTTGATAACACCAAAATTATACATGTTTTGGTTGAGCTTAATTGTATGACTTTACCCCATTTCTCACCCGTTTCTGATCATTTCACTCACCAATTGAGCTTATTATTGCTTTTGTAGGATTTGGAGGCCGTGGAACGGAAAAGTACGAAAAAAGGTGAAAAAACGTGAAAAATGCACAATCTCAATCCAGTAGACTTTTGGCGATCGCGAAGTCTCAGATCTGGCGCCGGCAAGTTCGATAATGCTGAAACCCAGGGTTTGCCCTAAGTGCTTCGCGCCGCGAAACAGCCGTCTGGCGAACGCGAAACGGGCTCTGGACGCTTCTTTTAAATACCAGCCTCCTCCTTCAGTTGTGATATGCATGAATAGAGCTAGATAGAGAGCTCGTGAGAGAAACATCTAGGTAGAGAGTGGTGCCGATACGCTGTGGAGTTCGATTCTCGATCATCCGTCGTTGTACTGTCGGTATCATATCTGTGTCTACTCTTGTTTTATCTGTTTTTATTATTTCTAGTGAGTAGTCTTTTAATAGTGGTACTTATTGTGGTCGATGAACCATTGTGGATGATGATTTTGTGATTTAATGTTTACTGGTTTGTTTTTGGTTAATTGAATGTGTGTTATGGTTCCATTCTGATTCGTATTGTTTGGTTATTTGAACTCGTTGGTTGGGTGTATCTGTTTTGACCAAGATAGATAGACTCCGATAGGATAATCTGTTAGGGATTATGTGCAAGAATTGACAAACCAAGTGATTACACATCCAATGTTGCAAGACACTTGAGGGTCACACCTGTGAGGGCCTACAAATCGAATAAGTTAAATGAAACCCGGAAATGGGAAGTTAGGATTTATAATATTGAATTATAAATCAGTTGGGTAATTTCAGTCAGAAATCCCAAAGATGGAGGGTTATTAATTAATTAGAACATTATATATTTATTAGATAAAATAAATATATAATAGTTAATTAATAAGTAATATATATATATTAGATAAATATATATATATATATATATAATTATCATAGGCAAATTCTTTTCCAGTAATTAAAAGGAAAGGATTTGAGATAATTATAATATGGAAGCTGAATCCCATTCAAACTGTGTTTTTCCTCCATATAAATAAGGCTTATGGGTTAAGGAAAAATTAAGCTTTTTCAGCTAACAGAATCAGTTTCAGTTTCTCTCTTCCTCTCTCTCCCAACCGGCGCCAAACTCCCCCCCCCCCCATTCGGATTCCAGTTTTTTGTGTTTCGGGTTTCATTCGGTTCAACTAGAAGAACAATTCGTTAGGTCAATCACCGGTGGACTAAATCTATTAGGATTAAACTAGAACGATTAAAGATCAATAAGCTTTTAAGGGTTTTTTGCTTTATCGCTTCCGCATGATAAGATCAAATCAGTGAGTTTTTGATCACGTAGGTTTTATCAGTTTGATTATTAAACCTATAAGATTTATCAAACCAGTGAGGTTCGTTAGATCTGTGTTAATCCTCGAGTCAGTTCGATCCGAGGATACCCACAAAAACCCAACAGTGGTATCAGAGCCATTGGTTGTAATCGTTTTATCAGTTTATGTGTGATCCGTTAAAATCATTGTTTCTTGCATAACAAGTTTAAAAATCTGATCTTTATATGGTTTATAAAAAAAATTATCGTTTTGTACAAATACCCTAATCGACATCACCATGGCCACACCACCGTATGTGGTGGAGGCCGATCCAATCGTCGCCAGAAAAACAACCGAGCCGCACCACAGTCGATGGTGGCGGCACCGGCCCCTCGTGCGACGGAACAACCGCCAAGGCCGCAAGGCAACGGTGGTGTTCGTTGATGGACCAAACCACGGTGGCGGCAACTGATTGCTGCTGCCGCCTGTGGTGATCGGTGATGGTGGCGACGTGTTTCGTTGCTACTATTACCGGTGGACGGTGGCGGCGAGTGATGGTGGCGACGGCTATGGCCGAAGTCGATCATCGCACCACAGATGGTGGTGACGGTATTATCGACCACCGAGGCCGATGTGTGAACACCGCAACCACCCGAAAACCGCAAACGCGGTGGTGGATGACGGTGTCCACGGTGGTGGTAGTTCTCGGCCAAAAACATCGGTAAACGAGATCGCCGGGCAGCACCGCGCAAAGTGGTGGCGGCGTTTGGCTGCTGTGTTTATCAGACCACCAAACCGCACCACATCGGTGGTTGCGGTAGATGGTGGTGGCCGAATCGTCATGGCCGTGGAACAGCCACCGAAGCCACAAGGCAACGGTGGTGTTGTTCGTTAATCAAGCCAAACCACCAGATCGATGGTGGTAGGCGGTCTTCGATCGAACGGCGGTGGCAATAGTGGCGTTGCTATCGTTGCTGTCGCCTCCGGCTGATGGCGATGATGATGATGTTTAGCGGCGGTGGCGAGAGACGGAGGCGGTGGCGACTGGTTGTCGTTGCCGCTGCGGACCGAAGCTAGATAGCGGTGGCGGCGCTTACGCGTTGTCGCCGGAGTAACGGTGGATATTCGATTGCAAAACGCCGATCGCCACCTGTGGGTGGTAATCGGTGGCGATGGCTACACACCAGTGGCCGGACCACACACAACCGCCGAGGCCAAACCACCCGCTTGGTGGTGGCCGACGTTTTTCTATCATTGAACGGATTGGTATTAGTTGTTTTTTCGAAAAACCCGAAGCGATAAGACGTGATTAGGATTTTTTTTCCTCGATAGTTTTTTGAGCAAATCACAAAACCCTGATGGCCAGTTTAGTGATGGGCCTATAAGCCCATTTTCTTTGGACCAAGTTGTGGCCCAAATAAGTCATGATGGTTTTTGATCCATTTAACAGATTAACTTTTTCAAGTAATTTTATTTTATAAAGTTGTTTCATTTCCCCCCCCCCCCCCCGGTGAAATTTAAAATAAAACCGAATAGTTAACCTGCTTTTCAAATAGGCCTAACATTGTGTTTTTTACTCAAAGGCCAGTATTTTTTAAATTGGATCGATAAAACCCGTTTTGATATATTTTGGGTAAATTGTAGATATTTTAGAAATTGGTTTTTGATTTATAAGACTTATAGTTTATAAGTCTAGATGGGTTTATAAATCAGCTAAAAACTATTTTTCAGATTAAAATGTTATAAAACAGTTTGTTTTTACAAGATCAATTGAAACCAACTTTTTGCAAAAATTGAGACGAGATAATTTTAACGGATCTAGGTTAATTACCCGCTTTTATATTGTTTATTTATGCTTTATATAATTGCGTGATTGCTTGGATTTCATATATGCATCTCAGTTTGAATATATATATATATATATGTGTGTGTGTGTGTGTGTGTATTATAGTATTTGCCAACCTAGACCCTTGACATCTTCACGGGGAGGCCTGCGTGCCGTTTACAACCCCTTATGTAATAATGACCTTAGGATAGATAATTTTATTCTTACGGATGACGAGGCCAGTGGGAGCTACTAAAATTCTTCAACTTACCGGAGTACTAACAAACATGGCGAGGCCAGTGGGAGCTACGCAAGTTTTGAAGTTTTTAGTAAAATAGGTCATTATTGGTCCTTAAGAAACAAATATTGGCAAAAACTATAATTAGCTGTTATATGATTAATTGTTGTTTAATTGCATGATTGATTAATCATTTGTGATATCTTGCATGTTAGTAGTTTTAAATAGAGATGTTATTTTAAAACTAGGTTGTATCACAAAAGGAATATAGGTTTTATTATCAGTTTCTTCAAACTTTTCAAAAGGATAGTTTTTGTTTTAAAACCTATAGATGATTGTTTTATATAAAAGGCAAGTTGACAAAAACAGTTAGTTTTAATCAACTAGGTGTGCTATTAAAACAGTTAGTTTTAATTAGCAAGTAATTTTAGAACAGTTAGTTTTAAAATTGCATGCATGTTTGAAACAGTTAGTTTAAAACGTCAGCAGCCTTTATAACAATCAGTTTTTCAAAAAGCCTGGAAGTAAGTTTTTCAAAACCCCGAAAATCATGGATCAGTAGTGCAACCCATCTAGGGGCACCTTCGGCGTAAAGTACACAGGCGTTGTAAGTGATCACACATTCAACGTCCGTGTTCAAACTAAAGCTGGAGGGGTTACATAACTCTGCGAATTATCTCCGGGTGGTACTGGCTAGAGTATAGTGATCAGGTCCCCAAAATGGGGAGATCTATTTTGGTACTATTTAAGTTCACCGGGAGGTACCGGGCCAAAAAGCACTTAGAGGGACTAAAACATGCACAGGTAGTTGCCATGGTCCCGAAAAGATCTAGGAGTCATGTCAGCTACACATGATTGGTAAAAGTCCTTACCTACCGAAATAAATACGGGTCTGGTGGAGCAAGAACATTACGCACATCAGGACGTATGAAATAAGGATCCTAGTCCAATAAATTGATCATTTAAGGGTTTATTGATAATTATTGGAATTTAATCTATTTACAGTTGCTAAAGACCAAGAGTTTTATTTTGTGTAGATGGCAAGCACTGTTACCAGCACTAACAATCTTTCCCTCCGATCTATCCTAGAGAAGGATAAGCTGACCGGCTCTAATTTCCTCGACTGGGAGCGCAATCTGATGATTGTGCTCAGACATGAGAGGAAATGGTATGTCCTTGAAGAGCCTCTTGGGGAGGCACCTCCGGCAAATGCTCCGGCTGCTGCCAGAAATGCCCACAAGAAGCACTCGGATGATCTCCTTGATGTTGCCTGTCTCATGCTTGCAACAATGAGCCCAGATCTGCAAGCAGGGCTCATAAATACAAATGCTTATGACATGATCCGCCAGCTAAGGGACATGTTCCAGACCCAGGCTCGTACAGAACGTTACGATGCCACAAAAGCATTTAATGAGTGCAAGATGATAAAAGGGACATCAGTAAGTGACCATGTCATGAAAATGAAACGGCACTTAGATCATCTGGAGAGGCTTGGTCATCCTGTTCCGTTGCAGCTAGCAACAGACACCATACTCAATTCACTGTCAGAAGACTACAGGCCCTTTGTAGTCAATTACAATATGAATAACATGGAAAAAACAATAGCAGAGTTGCACTCCATGCTTAAGACAGCTGAACTGAATATGGGGAACAAAAACAAGACCAAGGATGTCTTGATGGTGAAAGACGGAGGGGTGAAAAAGAAGAATGGGCATGCTAGCACCAGCAAAGGAAAGGGACCAGTCCATGCCATCCAGAGTGCACCCAAGAAAGGCAAAGGCAAGGGCAAGGGCAAGAAGGTTAAGCCAAATAAAGCTAGGACCGAGAACCGCTGCTTCATATGCAATGAGGTCGGTCACTGGAGGCAAAACTGCCCTAAGCGTCATGAAGCAGGTATATAAACCTCAGAAATTTATGATTGCTTTATTTTGTCACTTCTTACTTGTTAGTTTACAAGTATACTGATACCTAGAGCAAATGACTATTGCAGGAGGTCAGAAGTGAAGTGCCCAGAAGTTGCTAAGGATCTTAAGTACAAGTTTATTTCGATATTAGTCAAGATATTTTGGATTTAAAACAGTTATTTCTGGATTTATGTTTTAAACAGTTTTTGGAATGATTATATTTTGGGTTTATAATTTTATGGTTTTATTTTCAAAAGGTTATTATCTTGACATTAAAATATCTGATTGTGCTTAGTATTTTTAAATCCGTATGATCCTAGTTGTTGCCTGTTATAGTTACTTCAATAAAAATCTATTAAATTGAAGTAATTTGTATAAAAACTATCAAAAACACACGAAATTCTATAAGAATGTGTTTTAAGAATAAAACATTTATAATTGTTTTGTGATCAAATTTTAAAAGGAGAATTTAGGATATTAACTCAGATGACGTTAATAACAGTATTTATAAAACTAGAAAGATTTCAAGTTCTGGGGTTAGGATTTGACCAAATCCAGTTAAGTTTTATAAAAGAAATTCTCAGAATTAACTAATCAAGTTTGATCAAGTTTTATTATTCAAATGTTTTAAAAGGAGAATTTAAGATATTAACTCAGATGGCGTTAATAACAGTATTTATGAAACTGGAAAGATTCCAAGATCTGGAATTAGGATTTGACCAAATCCAGTTAAGTTTCATAAAAGGAAATTCTCAAAGTTCGTTACTTAAAATTAGAATTGACTAATCAAAGTTTTGACTAAGTCAATAGTAAATTTTGAGTAATAGTTAGTTTTTATATAAGTAAGTCGGAGCCCAATTTATTCTCTATCTAGTCTGAGATAAAAGAATAAAAGATACAATTATTGATGTATCTCGGAATTCATAATCCAAGATAGGATAAGAATTCATAAGATATAATTTACCCTTTTAGTCAAAAGGATAAAAGTTTCAAGACCCTTGAAACAAAGGTCGTGATTGACTTTAAAATCAATAATTAAAGTGTTGGATTAAAATATAGAGTTCCAAGCATAATAAATGGAATCTGATTTCAGGTAGAAATCATTCATCTACACAGCAGCTAAGGAAAGTTGCAGTCTCCCATATTCAGGAACTGGAAGTTAGTCCAGGTCTTCGAGTTCATGGAATATGATAAAAGTCTAGTTATTGTTTTAAGAGGTGTTTGCAAAACAATAATTAGCAGATACAAGTAGATCGTATAAACAGACTTGTATTATTTGGTTATCACTTTGATTAAAATGGTAAACTTTAATCAAAGGGTTTAAACTGAAGATAGGTGATACTTCATTTTAGACCAGTATCTAACAAACGTTAAATAGACATTATGAAAGTTATTAAAGAAAAGATATTTAATTTTGTTATTATTACAGCGTGTAATGTGGACTATACAAAATTAATTTCTTTATCACTTTCACAATTTTGCATGTTTTAATTAATCCAGGAATGAAACTAGTTTCCAGTTTTCATTCAAAACTTGTCCGTGACGACTTATCATTGTGGGAACATGATAAGGTGTTAAAGTCATTGTGAACTTTTAGGTAGTTATGATCAGTTGCTGAATAACAGCTACAAGTATTGTAGACTAAAGGTTGCACGGATATTTGATAGAGTAGCAAATATCGGACGTGATCCGCGGTTGAGATTACTTCTTGGAATCAGTCATAAGTGAATCTCACAGTGGTTGTCCCTATCACCTGAGGTATATGATTTGATATCATGAGGACTACTGAATTCTTAGTACACTCAACCGCTACGCCGTAACAGGGTGGCTATAAAGGGCGTAATTAGATTCAGCGGAAGCCGTGGTGTTAAAGGCAGATATGCAAGATGGGATTTGCACCTCTTCTCAGAAGAGAGATATTTCTGGGCCCATCTTGACTGACTGAGTATACGGATGAAGTGCATGGCCATGCCCAAACGAACTGATTAGTTCTTTGTCGTTTACCTATCAGTAAAAGGTCGGATAATCAAGAAAACAGAATCTTGAGTACTTAGAGTTGACACTTTCCAAGCTCATACTCACAGATGAAATATCGCGATGCAAAGGGAAAAGCCAAGATATACCCAATCAATGAACAGTAGTTTCATAGATACTATTTCCTTATGGAATGTTTATATCAACAGTCTGGGTATAAGAGTTCTTGTAACCTGGTCAGCCTAAGTGTCTGTCTAGGGGCCTCCTTAGGTCAGTGTAATCAAAGGCGGTATTGCCAACTTGCACAAGTGGGAGTCTGTTAGGGATTATGTGCAAGAATTGACAAACCAAGTGATTACACATCCAATGTTGCAAGACACTTGAGGGTCACACCTGTGAGGGCCTATAAATCGAATAAGTTAAATGAAACTCGGAAATGGGAAGTTAGGATTTATAATATTGAATTATAAATCAGTTGGGTAATTTCAGTCAGAAATCCCAAAGATGGAGGGTTATTAATTAATTAGAACATTATATATTTATTAGATAAAATAAATATATAATAGTTAATTAATAAGTAATATATATATATATATTAGATAAATATATATATATATAATTGTCATAGGCAAATTCTTTTCCAGTAATTAAAAGGAAAGGATTTGAGATAATTATAATATGGAAGCTGAATCCCATTCAAACTGTGTTTTTCCTCCATATAAATAAGGCTTATGGGTTAAGGAAAAATTAAGTTTTTTCAGCTAACAGAATCAGTTTCAGTTTCTCTCTTCCTCTCTCTCCCAACCGGCGCCAAACTCCCCCCCCCCCATTCGGCTTCCAGTTTTTTGTGTTTCGGGTTTCATTCGGTTCAATTAGAAGAACAATTCGTTAGGTCAATCACCGGTGGACTAAATCTCGAGCAATCCAGGTAAACTGATCTGAATCTAAACTATTAGGATTAAACTAGAACGATTAAAGATCAATAAGCTTTTAAGGGTTTTTTGCTTTATCGCTTCCGCATGATAAGATCAAATCAGTGAGTTTTTGATCACGTAGGTTTTATCAGTTTGATTATTAAACCTATAAGATTTATCAACCAGTGAGGTTCGTTAGATCTGTGTTAATCCTCGAGTCAGTTCGATCCGAGGATACCCACAAAAACCCAACATAATCAACCTCCCTTGACCTACCCTTCGTCCCGGAGAGTTGTATTAAGTGGTTACTCAGACCGAGGGCGACCAGATAGTAGAATACCATGCAATAGAGATAGGATTGGGTGACCGGTACTAGATTGTCTGACAAACGACCTATGTATTGGGACTAGGAGGATCACGACCTAGTTGATAGCCATAACCATCACATGTTAGGGCGCCTCAGACTTAAATTCCTACAATAACCAAAACAACCAAACATTTTGCGTGTTTAAATCATCCACTTGGGGATTCACTATACCATGATGAGTACTACTGTTTTCCTTCATATAGCTTTAATCAATCTTTTAATTGCTTTCGTAGTTCTTAAGTTAATTTAGTTGTCTTTTTATTTATTAAACTCTTTTTCATAAAAACCCCCAAAGCTTTAGGTTAATTAAACTAGTCAAGATTAATAGTCTACGTAAACTTGACCGTTCCCAGTGGTAGATACGATACCTGGACTTTCCTACACTATATTACTCGCGATCAGGTACGCTTGCCTGTGAATGTGGTAAGACAGTGGCTAGGCATTAGAGGTTAAAACTTGTTTCGCTTTTTATATACAATAATTACCGCATCACATGTGCACCGCCACCTCCTTCCTCCTCCACCCACTAATACATGTGCACCGTCGCATCCTTCTTCTTCCACCCGGTAAACACATGTGCACCGCCGCCTCCTTCCTCATCCACCCTGTGAACACATTGCACCGCCATCTCCAAACCACCACCACAGCCACCACACAACCACCATCTCCAAACCACCACCACACCCACCACCACTAGTCCACCACCACCATAGCCACCACCATCACAGGTGCCACCACTAGTCCACCATCACATCCACCACCCTCACAGCCACCACCACTAGTCCACCACCACCACCACAACCACCATCTCCAAACCACCACCATACCCACCACCACTATTCCCACCCCACCACAACCATCACCACCACACCCACCACCATCACAGCCACCACCACCACAACCACCACCACAACCACTACCACACCCACCAGCACCACCACACCCACCACCATCACAACCACCACCACACCCACCACCACCACCACACCCACCACCAAACTACCATCACCACCAAACTATCACCATCACCAAAACCCTAAATTGACAACCTCAGATCTGCAATCCACCAAACTACCACCACCACCAAAACTCTAAATCGACGACCTGCGATGACCAAAACCCACCAAACTACCCCATTCCAAAGCCTACGACGTCCTCCGCGACCCTTAAAAGCATCAAATCTACGATCTGATGTTGTTATTCTGGTTTTTATCATGCCGCTAGAAGATTCGTTGGATTCCATGGTTAGCGATTTAGGGTTTTTTAGGGTAGAGATGGTGGCTGTGGTGGTGGTGGTGGATGTGGGTGTGTGGTGGTAGTTATGGCCGGATCTAAAATAGTTGTCGGGTGAAGATGAAGGACGACGTCTGGACCTGCAACGGCCGAATCTTCTTGGCCGGAGTGGTGGTTGGAGGTCTGGGTTCTTCTTGGCTAGAGCGGTGGTCGGAGGTCTAGGTTCTTCTTGGTCGGAGCGGTGGTCGAAGGTCTAGGGTCTCCTCGGCCGGAATCTTGTCGGTCGGAATCTCCTTGGTCCTTTGAGTAGTCATCGGTGGTGGTAGTGGTGGTGGTGGTGGTGGTGGCAGCGACGGCGGCGGTGAAGTGTAAGGGTTGGGGTGGTGGTGGTGGCGGTGGAGGTTGTGGTTGTGTTTGGGAGGGAGTCGTAGAATGGTAGGGTTGGGTTTGCATTTGGGAGGGGTGGGTTTTGTGACTAGTAGATTAGTCTCAAATTTACTAAAATGCCCTTTAAACATCAAATATAATGGAGCAATTCCATTGGTTGTGATGGGTTAACAAAGTTAACACACTATTTGTGGTTAACAACGGAACTCCCCTATATATATATATATATATATATATATATATATATAGAGAGAGAGAGAGAGGGGGGAGAGAGAGAGAGAGAAGAAAGAGAGAGAGGGGGGAGTTCAAATGTGAACTCAATTTTGGTTGTGAACATGAGGACGAATCTCAACCACTCATCCGGTCAATAAAGACGACTTTGACCGGGTCCCCTACTTTAATAATCTCCACCCCCCCCCCCATGAATCGCGTCAATCCTCCGTGATTGCATCCACTGTAACCGAAGATGTGTGACTGAGATTCGTCGTTACGTTCACAACCAAAATTTAGTTCACATTTAAATCTAACCCTATATATATAGAGTCAAGTTCATTTAAAAACCAAAACATTAGTAAAAACCGTAAAAACTCATGGTTTCATAGCTTAAATCAACGAAAACTTTTCGTGGAGTTGTTTAATATGATGCAAATGTTTCTAATAATGCATTTTTGGTGTTCTTTTTTGTAAAAATGACAAGGTTTCATAAGATTAAAAAAAATACTTGTAACAGTTTCATAAGAATAAAAAAGTGTATGAAACATTTTCATTTTACATAAAAAAAACTCCGAAATATAACACAATTTCATCAAAAAAAATGAATTATATGAAACATTTGCATCATATTAAATAACTCCACGAAGAGTTTTCGTTGATTTAAGCTAAAAAAACCATGAGTTTTTACGGTTTTTACTAATGTTTTGGTTTTTAAATGAACTTCTCTCTCTCTCTCTCTCTCTCTCTATATATATATATATATATATATAATGTCAGGTTCAAATATAAACTTATGTTTCATTGTGAAGGTGAGGGCAGGCGTGAGTGCGCTACATGGCATATTCAATCTAAATATTCATGTATTATTCAAACTAAATAACACTGCATTCAGTGTTATTCATTTTATATAACTTTTAATGCAATATTATTCACTTTGAATAACACTAAATGTTTTGTTATTAAGTTTAACTAGCTGATAAGTCCGGGCTTCGCTCCGGGTTGTTTATGAACAGTGTTTTGGGCTAAAATATAATTTCTTCAAATGTCGGTAGCTGCTGTTTATGAACAGTGTTTTGGCTTCATATAAACGTACTATATATATAGTATATAATAAAATAATTACGTCAGAAAATATTCAATATTAGGCTCATTTCGAACGTACCAACGGTACGATTATAATGGCGTAATTTGTTAAATTAAAACGTGTTTTTTTAACATGTCCAAACCAATATACGAAATATGACTAAAACATAAAATAAAATATAGAAAACTAAAAGTATAAAATGAATAAATATTATAAGTTTAGGGGTTAAAATATAGTCTCTAAATCGATCGTATCGACGATACGATTATAATGCGTAATTTGTTAAAATTAAAACATATTTTTTAAAACTAAAAGGTATAAAGTGAATAAATAATATAAGTTTAAGGGGCTAAAATGTAATTTCTCCAATTATCGGTAGCTGTTGTTCATGAACAGTGTTTTGGCTTCATATAATCGTATTATATATACTATATGATTAAATAATTACATAAAAAAATATTCAATATTAGACTCATTTCGAACGTACCGATGGTACGATGATAATGGCGTAATTTGTTAAAATTAAAACGTATTCTTTTAACATGTTCCAACCGATATACGATATATGACTAAAACACAAAATAAAATATAGAAAACTAAAAGCATAAAATGAATAAATATTATAACTTTAGGGGATAAAATGTAGTTTCTACAAATGTCATGGTTTACTATATATAGTATATAATAAAATAATTGCATCAAAAAATATTCAATATTAGGCCCATTTCGATCGTATCGACGATACGAATATAATGTCGTAATTTGTTAAAATTAAAACGTATTTTTTAGACATATTTTAGCCGATACAAGATATATAACTAAAACATAAAATGAAATATTGAAAAGTAAAAGGTATAAAGCGAATAAATGTTATAAGTTCAGGGGCTAATATGTACATTTTCAAGGGGCTAATGTGAAAATATGGAAATGGGTATTGTTGTGATCTGGTTGGAGCATGAGTCCGGGTCAGCAAGTCGGATGGGTCAAAAATGAGAGAGATAAAAGATGGGTTTGGGTCATGGGTTGGAGCATGGGTTGGGTCGGGTGTTTTGGGTCGGGTATCCTGGTAATTGTATAATATAGATAATAATACATGAATATTCAAATTGAATGTCACGTCACGTTCAAATGAAAGATGAGTTCACATTTGGACTTTCTTCTCTCTCTCTCTTATATATATATATATATGTATATGTATACAGAAGGAAAGTTCAAATGTGAACCACTTTTTGGTTGTGAACGTGAGGACAGCCTAGAGCGCCACGTGGCAATCTGAAATTTCGTGCTAAGCTTATGCATATTGCATAACGCTATCATTGAGACTGAATAAAGCTTTATGCAGTGTGCATAAGCTTAATAGCACTCGGATGCGGGCGACTTAGCCGCAGGTTAGCTTTATTCAAGCCTTATTCAGTTTGCATAATAGCGTTATGCAGTATGAATAACGCTAACCCGTGGGTTTATGCAGACTGAATAAAGCTTAACCCGCGAAAGTCAGATTGCCACGTGTCGCGCTCTCGGCTGTCCTCACGCTCACAACCAAAAAGTGGTTCACATATGAACCTACCCATATATATAGGGGCAGGTTCAAATGTGAACCACTTTTTGGTTGTGAATGTGAGGACAACCGAGAGCGACACGTGGTGGATGACTAGGCGCCACGTCAGGTCCACGGCGGATGACTAGGCGCGATTCATGGGAGGCATTGAATTAAAGGGGGGGGGGATCACACTCAAAGCCGTCTTTATTGACTAGTCTCTGCCACGTGTGGCGCTCTCGGCTGTCATCACGTTCACAACCAAAATGTGGTTCAAATTTGAACTTTCCTCTACATATTATATATATATATATATATATATATATATATAGAGAGAGAGAGAGAGAGAGAGAGAGAGGTAGATAAGTGTCAAATTTGGTAATAATTATGAAAAATGGTTATAAATCTTGGACGAAGAGAGATGAACATTAAAACAAGATGCACTAGATTAATTCTTTTTTATGTGGATGGGGTTGGGTAAAAATTCCAATCAATTTTCAACCTATTTAAAACATTATGCATTGTATTGTTTAATTTTAATATTTAAATAAAATACTATGTAGTTTTATTTTATTTAAATATAAAGTGAAATTCTAATAACACGTCTCGGTTTCATGTGGACTATTATTAACCATACCCTAATCATATTTCCTTTCCATATCGAAAAATCTAGTTGTTGTATGTTTTCTAGCGACTGATGATGATGACAACCATGGGAGGGTGGAATCCTAGTTACGTTGCTGTATGTTTCCATATCGAACAATTTATTTGCATTTATGCACGTGTTTTATTTAATTTTTTAAAAGTTAAATGGTCAACTCAGGTTCAACTTATTTATTTAATAGATTGATTTGAGAAAATCATAAAAGGGTCAATCCAATGTAAACCCATTTAGGTAACATGTTGGGTTAGACGAAAAATTTCATTCATTTAATTAAACATAATGGAATGGGTTGGAATTTTCAACCTATTTAATAAATGAGTTGAACTCAACCCAACCTAGCCCATTTGTCACCCCTACTTCTCATACTTCGCACAAAAAGTAGCCGAAACAAAACGAAGTAGCCGAGCGGAAGAATAGAATGTTGAAGAACATAATAAACTCAAAATTGCTCACCTCGGGAGCTCCATACCACTTATGGAGTGAGGCGTGCCTTATTGTTAATATGATCCTAAATAAGATCCCTCACAAAAGAGTCATGAATTCTCATATCAATTAAAAAAAGGAAGATTACCATCGATCTTACCAAAAGATGAAAATATAGGGTTGTCTTGCCAAGGTTCAAGTCCCTTTTTGGCCTTTAATGTTGAAGGAAAACCCGCCATAATATAATTCATATATACCTTATTGGGAAATGGCAGTCTAAAGTGAAATAGACTTCATATTACAAAGTAATACATGGAGCATCCGACTCATTTGGTAATCGGCCATAAATGGATCTTTAAAAAGAAGTTGATACATGATGGCACTATTGAGAAATACAAAGATCGATTGATCACCAAAGAGTACCTACTTTGGTAATCTTAGCCTACTCTTTGATACCTACTCTTTGATACTAATTAATCTTAGCCAATTTTTAATAATTCTATACATGAATTTGGAGTCAGCACTATCTTATCAAGTGATTTGTGTTGTTTTCTCTGGATTGGTTGTTGTACATATGTTTTTACTCTAGAAATTTGTACAAGAATTGTAGTTTATGTAGCTTATTGTCCATATACATACATATTTTTCTCAAATTGCTTGATTATTCCTAACACTTGCTACTTTTCTTGCCCCTATGCAACCTCTTCATGTGAGCTTGAACTGGCATCTTTAGCTTGTTGCAACCTCAACCTAACAACCTCGAGCTCATGTCCACCGTCGCATTCAACACTTAGACAACGACCGTATTCACAAAAACTCATACCTAACTCCCTTTTTTTTCTTATTGCATTTAAAGACCATCTTCGAAGTTATTAACACCAATTACCAAGTTATCAGGCCCGGCCCTGGGGCCGTGCAGCCCGTGCGACCGCACAGGGCATCAATGCCCAAGGGGCATCAAAATTCTATATGTTGTTATTAGTATAGGTAGTTAGTTTTAATATTTTATGAGTTGGTCTCTATACAATTTCCAAGTATGGTATTATATTACATTATTAATTTAATTGATTTTGATTTAGTGGTATTCTTCATTATTCCATCTTGCATATTTGCATCACAACATCAATTAACTTGCTATGCAGCGTATGCTTAGGAATTTAGGATATAGTCGTTTGTTGTTTCTTGTACCATTGCACGCACTATTTTTTTTAATCAATTTCAATGACCTATTTTTATTAGTCTTGACATTTGTAGACTTGCTGAGTTGCAGATTGTTTTTGATAACTTTAATCTAATTATTTACCATTTAGTTAAAACTAATTATGGTTTTTCTTGTTTTTGATCCTTTTAGGCATGGAGACACTATTTTAGGTGACTTATATTTATATTATGTTATTTGGGGTTTTGATTATTATGTCCTCCTTTGTACTATTTGTTTAGTTAATAAAAATCGGTGTAAGGATGATCCACGTGGCTTGGCTAGGTTCCAACCCTTTAAAAAAAATTGCATCGTACATCGTTTCGTTTGCTTAAAAGACAGACACATGGGCATAATTTTGTAATTTTGCACAGGGCATCCGAAACTATAGGAACGGCCCTGCAAGTTATGAACATCTCTCATACCAAATTACCAATCATCCCTCCATTTTCAACCCCATTTCTTATGTATTTGCTTGTGTTATGAAAATAACCAAAGTCAAAAACACATTGCCCCTAAAATTATATTTGAGAATCCCACCAAACACTTAACTAGGTAAGACCAACAAACGAATAAACACGTAACCAACTATTGAACAAATCGAAACATAAAAACTTAAAATATCATAATCATATCACATTATATATATTTATCACCGAATTTACAACTCAACAACACCAACCAAAATATTTATTTTTCACACATAAAGTCAACATCCAACATCATCGGAACATCAAGTTCCTCCATTGTATGATCCCCAAAACCTCAATCAATTTCAAACTACTGGCAATGGAATTTGGTTTTCAACATCTTTGCTACGACTTCCGTCCACAGAAACATCCACATCGGAGGTCACAAATTTAAGGTAATGTTCGATGTCTTTCTCGGAGCTGCCAGCCCTCCGATGAAACCATTTTCGAACAGTTTTTGGTTTACGGTCACTGATGGCGATGGCAATGTCGTTTGGGAACAGATTTCTAAACACGAAAGCATGAAGAATGGTGGTTATGAGTAGGCCGGTCACCGTCAGGGTTGCAATAATTGAGAGGATGACTGATAGTGTTTTAGTCACGACATTTGGGACTTCGCTTGAGTACCCGATCGTTGCGATTGCAGCTCCGGTCATCGGAAAAGTGTACGCCCACCATGCCAACGAGAACCGGAATCCTCTGAAGAAATTCACTCTAACGGCCTGTAAAATAACATAGAAACAAAAATTTTAGATTATCGGATGTTGATACCAAATATCTCTAAATATTTTAATGTAAATATCTTATATGAAACAAGTTTACACGAGCAAAAAGTTTTTTTATATGCATCCTATTTAAAAGTCTCTATTGGACGGTCATAAAATTTTAGAATACTCTTCAAAATAAATGTTTTTATTAGCATTTTTTAAAAGAAGTCTTTGAAAAATAAGACCCCTTATAAAGTGTTTTCATAGAAAACCCTTCTAAAAAACGTATATTAAAAACTTGTTACAACAGCTAAAAGTATTATATCAACTACTTTATAATATTTTTATTTAGCACCCAAAATCTGTGAACAATAACTAAACAAAATTTCACGAAAAGGCAAAATCACACGAAAAATTACATATGTCAAAATTGCGTAATGATTTTACACGTGATATTAGTATAAAATCAGGTGATTTTACCATTTTCTATTAATATTATTTGATTATTGTTTTTTGTTCTCGTATAAACCTGAATCTATATATCTGACATGTTATAAAACCGATTCCGATGTACTAATAGCTTTCGGTAAAGTAAATAAAAATATGAACAAAAACTAACCAGTGAGAAATAGAGAAACATGGCGATGAAATAAGCGATTCGAGACCCATAATCGAATGATCCATTAATCCTCGCCCACGCCATCGAAGCAACACTCGGAGCAGCCACAAACAGAAAGAAAACAGGATGAAGCTCTTTCGGCAGAGTTTCATTCGTCGGAAGTCTCTGATACAGTGTCACAAACAACACCGTATAGTGAGCCATCCCGACCGCAAAGAAGAAGATCGGCCCTTCTTTTAACCCCATCGAAGCACCCAACAAAGCCCCCACAAAGTTCCCGACCACCGATAAGTGGTTAGACGGGTTCGCCACCTTCGATAACCTCCGTTGCCCGCCCGACATCCACTGCCCATAGATCTTGATCTCCAAGATCAAGAAAGGCGTCATGAGAACATACCACAAGAAATGCGGTAGATGGGTGGTGACGGTGGCCGGAACTCCGATAGCCAAAAAGAGTAAAGCGATCCATGGAGCAAAGAAGAAGTTGACCCGAATCGGATGGTAGTATTCTCGACGAACGGCTTCGAAGTAGAAGATGATTTTTAAAAGGTAAATGGCGGCCACAACGACGAAAAGAACAACCGATATGATCCATAGAATCAGGTTCACGTCCGGGCTTACGTGAAGGAAATGGGTCGATGGAGTTGCCGATAAATTTTTCCACATGATCGCTTGACTGCTTACGCCAAGGCACACACCAAATGACGAGATCGGGTACCGGAGAAGAAACGGCCACTTTTTGTCGTCCGGAAGAATTATTTCCTCCGATGGCTGTTGAAAACGGAAAAGTTAGAAATTTAAAAACTTTCTGACCGGGTTTTCAGAAAAATTAAGCAACACCTTGGTAGTCATTCATCGGGACTGTAAGTTTTGTGGGATTCCAACTCAAAACCAATTGGCTATGGGCGGAGTAGCTCAGGACCCTTATAAGCACATTACAAGTTCACTTTGTGTCCGATGTGGGACATTGCTCAACCGGGACGATATGCAATATCGTCTAGATGAAGGGCTACAAGGATGTTCCTCAGTTTTGCATTTTCTGAGGTTTTCTTCGACACAGGACCATTTAGGTATATTACCTTAATGATAAAAATAAAATCTTGAAGGCATCATGAATATAAAATAATATATTTTTATTATGACAAAAGATCATGAATTTAATTAAAATCTCGTTTAGGATGGTATTATTAAATCACTTCTAAGAAGGGATGGCTGAACATACCCTGAGAGTATCCAACTCGGGTCCTTCCAATGCATCGAAATACCGGTCGACCGGCAAAGTTTCGCTCCGTGGGGTGCTGACCGCTGGCTCGGTCGGTGGCTTACCACGTAAAGTCGAGAGTTGTCTTTCGAGTTTACCCGACCATGTTTTGAACGAGTTATATCGTTCGTCCTTCAGATGATCGATCCTCGGGTTTCTCGGACGCCCATTCGGGGGGAATTTTCCGGCCGCAACGGCTTCATCGAAGCCGACCCCGGTGGGTATCGGCTGAGAATGGAATTTGGTGGCAGAACTGGCAGGCTCGATCTTGGCCACAAGTTCAACATCATCTCGGAATGCAACCCTTTTTGTGTTCTGCAGGTGGACCTCCATCGGAGACGGCGGCATGCTGATGGATATCGACGGTGTTCGATGGTGGTGCAAATCGACATTCGAGCTTCCCGGTTCGAGCTTATTTCCTTCAGAATCCTAATAACAATCAAACACGGCGTTAACCGAATATTCGAGAACACAAATGAATTCATCCATCGAACCGATTCAAGTAAAAGAAAAACATACCATAAATTCAAAATCTGAGGCATTTTGCTTGACAATTAAACCATCATCAAATCCCAATCCCACAAGTAGATTTGAATCAATAGATCTAATTAGTGAAGGGATTATTTCAGGGGAATCCTCTTTCTTCATTCCAAGATTTTGGGCTACTTCCATGGCTGCAAAATTTCCTGCTATAAAACAAAACAAGATTTGTCATAATTAGAAAATGAGCAACTTGTATTTAACAAATTTAATAGAAGATATGGTATTTTATTAATGGGAATTAGTGAGAAAGGGATTTGTTCTTGTTTTCTTGTTCATAAACATGATAAGTTTGACAACATAATAACAGCAACAACCCAGTATTTGGAAACCCAAGTTGTGATGCAATCTATGGAGATGGATTTAAAAGGGTTGTACATTTGTGCATAAATGAGTTGTACCTTTAGCAGTGAGGAAGAACAGTTGGAAAGGTAGATGGGAATGTTTTCAAAATCAATTTGTTTTTGGGGTTGCTAGAGAAAGAGACAAGAAGGTCAAAGAAATCAGAAAAGGAAGAAAGCACACATCTCATTAGTTCCTATGTGAAGGTGTATTTATACTACTCCCCAATCACTCACCTATTTCGCAACAACTTCCAAATTCCAATATCTTTTTTATAAAGTTATTAATTCATCGAATAGGGGGTGGGTTCACATGTGAACTACTTTTTAGTTGTGAACATAAGGACAGCTCAGAGCGCAACACGTGAAAATTTGATATCCGCGAGTCAAGGCTTATTCAGTCTGCATAAACCTGCGGGCTAGTGTTATTCATACCGAATAAAACTTTATGCAGACTGAATAAGCCTTGACCCGCGGGTAACCCGCTTGCGTCAGAGTGCGACTAAGCCTTATGCATATTGCATACCGCTTTATTCAGTCTAAATGATAGCGTTATGCAGTATGAATAATACTAAGTCGAGAAAATTTCAGATTGCCACGTGGCGCGCTCTGGGCTGTCATCACGTTCACAACAAAAAAGTGGTTCACATTTGAACTTTTCTCTCATCAAATATATATATATATATATAATATATATAGAGAGAGAGAGAGAAAGAGAGGAGGTTGGGTTCTAGCAGTGATAAATCTATGATTCAAATATATTGGGGTCCAACATAGTTTATGTGACAAGATGGTGGTTGGTCAAAAGAACAATTTTGCGGGCCGGGTAGTATGATATAAAACAAAGACATTACATATACCAACAAAGAATTAGACATGTATTCAAAACAAATATCCTAAAGTGATAATCATTTGTAACTCATTTCTAACGTGAAATTTCGTGCAACCTATGAATTTTTAGAAAATCATGTGAAACATTTCCATATTTAATATGAAATATATGAAAAATCAATAATTATGTAAACGTTTTATAGAATTTTATAAAATTCTATATGTTTGTATTGGTTTCACGTTAAATATGAATTATAAAATTGGAAGACTCATTTTTTAATCTTACCAATTTTCGATTTTAAAGAATACCATCGCATGTATCAAGTATGTTTCATTTGGTTATGGTTTTTATCCATTATTTCTAAAATATTTGTGGCTCTTCTTTTTTTGTTAATAATACATGTTCAGAGGAAAGTTCAAGTGTGAACTCATTTTTTATTGTGAACGTGAAGACCAACAAAATCGCGCCACTTGATAATCAAAATCGGCGTCTAAACTTTATTTAGACCGAACAAAGCTTTATTCATTCAGTTTGAATAAAACATGAATATTCAAACTGAATATTGTCACATGACGCGATACTAATAGCCCTCACGTTACAACCTAACCCTACATGTTTATATATAAAGTTCTGTATATTTAGTTGGAGACAAAAGAAATATTCACAAAACATGGTTGAAAAAAGGAGCATGAAGTCATAGTAGTATGCTTTACGACTCTTGAAATTTAAAGGCAGAAAAGATACAGCTAGTTTTATGTGAAAATGACTTCTATTTATAAATCTCAAGTTGTTAAATGGCCATTTATGGTGATCTTTTTAAAATCGTCTTTTTCTCTTAAAAAAGTTAGCGCACATTTTATTTTTAATCAATTTAAAAACAAATTTGTATTTTACATAAAATCGAGTTAACAAATACCAATTCAAATAAGTAAATATATATACCGTGTATGTATCTAAAGTGTGTATGCATATAACGTAAGTACGTATATGAATCCAATAGAGTCAAGTTCATTTAAAAACCAAATCATTAGTAAAAATCGTAAAAACTTATGATTTCATAGCTTAAATCAACGAAAACTCTTCGTGAAGTTATTTAATATGATGCAAATGTTTCATATAATTCATTTTTTGGTGTTCCTCTTTTATAAAAATTACAAGGTTTCATAAGATTAAAAAAATATTTGAAACATTTTCACAAGAATAAAAAAAGTGTGAAACATTTTCATTTTACATAAAAAAAACATCAAAATATGACACAATTTCATCAAAAAATGAATTATATGCATCATATTAAACAACTCTACGAAGAGTTTTCGTTGATTAAAGCCAAAAAACCATAAATTTTTACAATTTTTTACGGTTTTTACTAATATTTTGGTTTTTATATGAACTTTCCTCGAATGCAATATGTATATATATATATAGAGGGAAGTTCGAATGTGAACCACTTTTTGGCTGTGAACGTGAGGACAACCGAGAGAGCGACACGTGGCGGCTTTGAGTGTGGTCCCCCTCTTTAATTCAATGCCCTTCCATGAATCGCGCCTAGTCATCCGCCGTGGATCTGACGTGGCGCCTAGTCATCCGCCACATGTCGCGCTCTCGGTTGTCCTCACGTTCACAGCCAAAAAGTGGTTCACATTTGAACCCACCCATATATATATATATATAACTTATATAAGGAAGAATTATACCAGAAGTTAATCATTTTGTATGAAGGTGAAAATTCTCAATTTCATATATGATTACACGTCCTTTGAGTATTTTTAATCATATAAGATTAAACGTCTATATATTATCAATGTAACATGTGTTTATTACATGATTAAGGTTGTGTATCATATATGATATCACAATTCTCATCTTCTTGCAAAATGTTTAATTTCATATATAATTAATAATACCATAATAGTAATTAGTAGCACTTGTAGTGGCACCATCACCGTGAAATATAAATGAACGTCGACTAATTATCGTATGTGGTCCTTATATCTACCATGTTACGAGAATTAAATAGTTTACAAAAAAATTGTAACATGTTAAAATTCACGGCCAATAAACGGATTTTGCAATAAAAAGGAGGAAATGTGAATGCAAAATGAAATTTAATGGTCTTCTAATAGACAATAAAAAAGCTTATATCGTTTACCAAATACTTAACCGAACAAACACTTAACAAGTCAAACTATCTTACCACATGAATATGACAAGGACCAAAAATCTTAACTACCAACAGTTAAGGCAGTGACTGAGAGTTTTACTCGGCAAGTGAGAGCTATACTATGATTAACGCATACCGGAAAATTGTTGCATACAATGACATTTTGGTCATTTGGTGGACTAAAATATATTAGGAGTAAATGATAGTGTTGAATTTTATTAGTAAATATTTAGCGAGTTAAACATTTGACAAACTACACCTAAGTTTATATAACATCACGGTTGTTCTAATCGTTAAAAGATAAAAATACAAGAAGTACTTTTATGCTCCGTACATAAAGCTCAAAATTTATAAACCTCTAAGGTTACGCAAAATATTATTTTCAATAGTCGAAAATGTTATTGAAAAAGACTATTTTACCCTTTAGAAAATAATAATAAATGATAGAAGACAATGTTGTGTTTATAATAATATCACGCATGAAAGTACACTTAATTTACATGAAAGTGACTTTGATTAGTGATAATGCTAAAATAGATATTTATAGCGTTTAAGTTTTATATATTCTTTTTCATTTTATAATATGGTTTAACAAGAAAACACTTGTATTTCACAACTATTGATTTATTGATAGAAAACCAACTTATATGTAATTCATGCGAACTGAGAAATTTATTTTTCAAAAATTTGTAATAGTGTAATCAAAAGTTTCACATTAATTGTTGAATCAAAATACAAAATCAACTAATGGATTTAATTAAGATAAGTAAAAGGTAAAAGGTGAAGATGAATAGAACTGAGGATGACAAAAAAAAAATCCTTCTCTCGTGTCAAGTGTACAAAAGTATGATGTAAAAGGTAAATATGTTTCTATACATACAAACAATTTACATGCACTATTCATATGACGTACAACCTCTGCTGACAAAAAAATTCCCATGTCGTACCTCACGGTTGATGCTATAGCACAAACATATGGTATGTGACATTTATACGAAGGATTTAAATACTCATCCAAAATATGAGATAATACACGATCATTTTAAATAATATCTTCAAGCACATATTTGGAGTTGAAGTTCTCACAAGTTTTCTTACGAGTGAT
This sequence comes from Centaurea solstitialis, assembly GCA_030169165.1. Lineage (NCBI taxonomy): Eukaryota > Viridiplantae > Streptophyta > Magnoliopsida > Asterales > Asteraceae > Centaurea > Centaurea solstitialis. Next base: position 64,968,777 of record CM058043.1, read on the forward strand.
ATTGGATCCTTACTCATGATACAAACATTTTGGGTTCACGCTAGTAAAGTTCACATCTCGACTAACTTTGGTGTCATCAGCTCCAAGCAGTTGTCCATATATCGTTAGAAGACCCTCTAGCTATGGATCATGCTTCTTTAGGTAAAAACCCTAGGTAGAGCTTTCAAGAGGAAAACTAGAAAAAATCCTAGGATTTTTTATTTTTTTTGTTAATTGTTTGAGACCTTTAGGTTATGGTGTGTTTTTTCTATTGTCCTTAATTTTAATAAATGGCCATCGATGGATCTAGTATGTAAAAGAGTGGGGGATGGGCCCATTACAAAGAGAGAACTATTTTTTCCCGAGGTTAAAATCAAATTTTAACTTTCTATCATAGTTTCCTTAGTAATTTGCGTTATGTGCCCACCAACGAAAAAACCAAATAAAATACTTAGAAATCAAGCAAAATTAAAAAAGTCTCTTAAAATCAACCAAAAAGAGAGGAAAAAATTCCCACCAAATCGACAAAAACAAAATTTAATTAAATCCTTGGAAACAACCAAAAAAACATTAAAAATCTCTCAAAAATGGTGGATTAGGCTAAAAGTACATCGAACGAGTTTTAGAAGAATAAGAACACAAATATGAGGATGAAGATACATGGTGGAATGAGGCTAAAACAACATTCTATCCGTCCTGTCTTGGTAGTTCAACAAATTTCCGTTACCTAAAACCCATAATCTTTTTCGTACTTGAAATAGAAATTATATGCCCGACTACCTACACACAATATAGCGAACCTTTTTATGAATCTAATTGAATTCAAACATCGTAGTTGTAGTTAAAACTCAATTAACCTAATACGCCGCCATGATGTCAATTGTTAGTAATTTAAAAACACGAAAATCAATCGTTTATAGATTACTATCTATAACAATCAAACACAAACCATACAGATCATTTTTATGCCAATAATAAAATGATGTTTGAATAAAAATGATGGGGATTTTTCAACAAAACATTTTATTATATTACGAGATTTCTCTCATTAGCAATTTAACACATAAAGATTTTCCAACGTCAAAGAAAATAGACGCTTGCGGTTTTCAAACCTGCCAACAATCACCCTCAAACTTTTTTTTATTATTATTATTATCATTATTATTTTATAATTCTTGCATTTGGAATTTTATCCTTGTATATATATATAAGAACATACATTTTGGAATCATAAGTGTTAGGGATATCTATTAAACAATGTAAATGCCTATCAAGTGTTATAATCTTATCCGGTGAGCATGAAAGGAACTGTAAATCTTATCTGGTAAGCATTTTTTAGGTAAAAGACTTTTGTATACCTATAATCCATTCTAATAGCTAAGAATGTTATCCGATTAGGTAAGTAAAAATAGTGACTTTTGCCAGTAAACAATTACTGTAAGCATTTGGTAAACGACTCATTAGTTATTAAAACAACTTTATGTGTTCCAAGATTCTAAATGGTGTAAGGCATACATATATGGTGTTTGTGGCGAGGCTAAGCCTCAAGCCTTACACATCACAGCGATAAAGCAATGTTTTCAAGGTGTAACACAAAGTGACAAATTTGTATGTCATAGATAATTTATTATATATATATATATATAGTATTAGGTTCAAATGAGAAGTGCTAAAAATATGAGAAGTAGAGAAGTGATTTACACCACTCATCCGGTCAATAAAGGCGGGCTTTGACCGGTCACCCTCCTATAAATTGTCTCCACCCTCCGTAATTCGCATCAATCCTCCGTAATCGCGTCCTTCGTGACCCGCCAAAGCTGCCTTTATTGACCGGATGAGTGGTGGAGATCATCTCTACTTCTCATTTTTTAGCACTTCTCATTTGAACTTTTCTCTCTCTCTCTCTCTCTCTCTATATATATATATATACATACATACATAGAGACATACGACATGAAGATCATGTAAGAAGTGATATTTTTTGGTGAAAAGTGTAAGAAGTACTTTTTAAAGCGTTGATTACTTTCAATCAAGTACCTTTCCATGAATTGAGGCTTTGAAAGAAATTGATCTGGTGCATCTTATCTTTGTGCATCTCATCCTAATTTTCGTCCATTTCTCATCAAACAGTTGATAACCACTTCTCACCATATTTGGTACTTCCCACTGGAATCCAACCCATACATGCACATACATATATAAGGTTGGATTCCAATGCGAAGTTAAATTTAATGTGAGAAGCGGTTATCAATTGTTGGATGAAAAATGGATGCACATTAGAATGAGGTGCGCCTAGATTAGATGCACTGAGATGTACCATATCAATTCATATCTAAAGCACAATTCATGGGAGGCCATGAAATTAAAGGGATTAACAATTCAAATCCACTTTTCAATCCTTCGCCTACACATGTATATGTTTTCTATTTATTATACAATGCATTAATTAATAATGTTAAAAAATTACAATTATATTAGGATAAAAATCGTGTGAAAAGTTGAGTTAACATAAAAGATATATATATATATATATATATATATATATATATATATCTAAAGCCTTGATCACTTTTAATCTCAAGCCCACTCATGAATCATGCTTGATACGAGGATCGATCAGGTACATTTCATCATAATGTGCATTCAATGGTTGATAACAAATTCTCATGCTTCTAATGTTAACTTAATTCCTCATCGAAATTCAATCTTATATAAACAATCTGCTGCCCCTTACTAGCCGACCGAGTACTACCAACCTGCACACCCGTCAAATCCCGCCAATCTGAACCGCCCTCTACCCGCATGTGGTATGGGGTGGCCTAACTTGTGTGATTAGATAAATATATATGTAGTAGTAAAGTTAAAAGTTAAAAGTGTAATAGTAATTAATACACAAAAGCTAAAACATAAAATATAACCTATAACATATAACAAATAAATCAGAAAATGTCACGCATTGTAAAATATACGTCACTGCATGCTATGGGTTGAATGGAACCATGTTTTACACAAACGTTACAAGTTTTTGTCAAAATACGTCAATGCATGCTATGGATTGAATGGAATCGTGCTTGACACAAACGGTACAAGTTTTCGTCACAACGTTTATGCATTTTACACTATAACGTTTAAACCCTTGATATATTTATAGCTTATTTAGTATTTATTAATAATCATCTTAAATATCGCTACTAGTAAAGCAATTTCGTTTCTAAACATTATTATTTTATAACAAAAAGAACTACAGTAATTGATTATAAAGTACAATAATATTATTAAAAATAAATAAATATATACATGACAAATTACACAAACACGAAATAAAGCAAAAAGAACTCCTTTAAAAGTCAAAAGATTGACCGCAGTTTTGGAAGGACTACGTATTTTATTGATTTTAAAGATACAGGTCATACCCACATGTTCCTACCGTACATCTTCAATGTCTTAATTAATTTCCTTAAGAGCAATTTACGCTTTTTGTCCATGTGATATGTCAAAATTATAATATATACTATAGAGGGAGGGAGGTTCATACAAGAAAAACATCATTTGTAGGAACAAAAGAATGCATTTTGAGCCACATGTTATGTGGGACCCATCATTAAATAAATCATATATGATTTAGTGGGACCCAGAATTGTCCCTTTGTTCTTGCAAATTGAATTTGTTCTTGTTTGAACCTTTTCTCATATATTATATATATATATATATACATACACAAAAGTTCGTTGACGAACTCAAATTTTATTGTAAACATAAGGACAGTTGATTTCATATCACGTGGCATAATTATTCAGTTTGAATAATACCGAATGTTGTATTATTCAGTTTGAATAATACATGATTATTCAGACTGAATATGTCACATGAAACGCTTTCGATTATCTTCACATTTTGAATAATATCGAATGATGTATTTGAATCTGACCATATATGTAATTCAATTTTTTATAGTAATTCTGTATACTTGACTTTAGGTATTATATAAGATAGATATGTAATGTAATAATGAAAATATATTGTTGTAAAACATATTGTGAATAAAAATACAGGTCAGTTATAGTTATCACTAAGGGAAAAACAAACAAGTTGCAAATAAATAATTACAAGTCAAATTAATGGTTTAACGAAGAAATATATTATAATAAAAAAATGATCTGCTGTTGATACAGCGTCGATTAAAAACAGCAAATGACATATGTTTGATAAAAGAATTAAGAGAAAAAATAGAACACGAAACAAATATGTATATATAATTATATAGATAGGGTAGATTTCAAACGAGAATAATACATATGTATATAATAGAAAAATGAACTATTAAAAAATATGAGAACCAACAAAAATACACATACGTGTATGTATATGTGTGTCTATAGAGGAAAGTTCAAATGTGAACCACTTTTTGGTTGTGAACGTGAGGACAACCGAGAGCGCGACACGTGGTGGCTTTGAGTGTGATCCCCCCCTTTAATTCAATGCCCTCACATGAATCGCGCCTAGTCATCCGCTGTGGACCTGACGTGGTGCCTAGTCATCTGCCACGTGTCACGCGGTCGGTTGTCCCCATGTTCACAACCAAAAAGTGGTTCACATTTGAACTTTCCTCTATAATATATATATATATATATACATATATATATAGTATTAGGTCAAATGAGAAGTGCTAAAAAAATGAAAAGTGGAGAAGTGATCTCCACCACTCATCCGGTCAATAAATGCGGCTTTGACCGGGTCCCCTTCTCTAATAACCTCTACATTCCCATGAATCGTGTCAATCCTCCGTGATCGCGTCTACCGTAACCGGTCAAAGCCACCTTTTATTGACCGGATGAGTTGTGGAGATCACTTCTCTACTACGTATTTTTTAGCACTTCTCATTTGGACATTTCTCTCTCTCTCTCTATATATATATATATATATAGAGAGAGAGAGAGAGAGAGAGTGTGTGTGTGTGTGAGGGTTCTAGGGAAAACCTTTAAATAAACGGAAAATCGAGAAACACCCTAGTAAACAAGTGCATACGCGTAATTTAAGTTCTTTTTGGGTTTGTATGCACAAGTGCATTATGCACGTATGCATTTTACAAAATTACCCATATATATAAGTGTATATAGTCCAGATGGAGGCCTACGAGGATGTTCCTCGTTTTTCCATTTATTTGAGGTTTTCTCTTGAACTTGACCCAATATGTTATATAAATTTATATATACGAAAGTTCGATTCCAAACTCAAATCTAAATGCAAACGCGAGGACAATTGAGAGCATGTCACGTGACATATTCAGTCTGAATAATCTTGTATTATCCAATCTAAATTCTAAATAATCTTGTATAATTCAAACCGAATATGTCACATGACATGGACTTTTATCCTCATATTCATAATAAAAAATAAGATTTGTATTTAAACTTTCTTCTATATGCATATACCACATATGTTTGTAGAATAAATATATAACATATTTCTGGTTGGTACGGAGAGACAAGTATAAATCGGACTGATAGCCGCCGAAAATTTGGGTGATCTGTGCGTGCTGAATTCCAGCTGTTTTCCATTATAAGTTATGTTTATATTTTCATATTTGTATTTGTATTTTTATTTTCAATTTTCACACACACATTAAGAAGGTTCGGAGTTCGGACCACACCGTATGGGTGGTGGACCAAGTTTCTCGTTTTGGGTAAACTACTCTCTCCTCTTTATAGCCGTGTACAACTTATGTATACTTGTCGCCTACTGTAATACACCTTTTTTTTCCAACTCATCATTCATATCCCCATTCACAATTTTTTTATATAAAAAGTCTTATACCAATTACAGTGAGTTATGTATATGTCAATTCCTATTTAATATCGTAACTTAGTTAACCCAATTATCCAACTGTCCTTGTATTGATGGCCTAAAATCGATCCCGTGATGGTTATAACTGGTTATCGGACAGGTCAGTTAAAAACAATAGGCCACCATAACCGGTTAAGCCGTAACCGGTTACGATTAAGGTAGTTCAGAGTCTTAACTGGTTAAGTCTTTTAGTTAATTGGTTCACATCGACCAATTATAACTGGTTAAGGTTCGGTTAAGGATTATTTTATTTTATTGTTTTAATAATCATAAAGTTTATTCATACAAACTAAAAAAAATGGGTCGCTCAAGTTACTTTAAAAATACTTTTTACTATACTTTTAAATTTTAAACTAAGTACATTAATTATATAAAAAAAAATACATCGTTTAAACATTCAGATTCGAGTCATTCCATGGATTGTAGTGAAGATTCCCGTAGTTCTATGTTATCTTCAAACTCTTCCATATCCATTTCGATGTTTGTTGTGTCTTGAAGTCTTTAAATGCCATCCAGGTAATCCTTCAAGCATATGACCATCTCCACTAACTCCGGTGTTAATCTTAGCCGATGTACCGAAATGATCACGCCACTAAGAGAAAAAGCGGACCCCAAAACTACAGTACTAGCTTGGATTATTAGTATATCACAGACAATACACGTCAAAACCGAGAATTGAGTTTGTTTTTTATTCCCAAAACCTAATATATCTATTTGTTCAAAACATTCAACCGAAGTAACACTGATGATGGATCCAAAAAAAATTTATGATCAAAGACACATGTTAAATCTGTTTTCCAAACCCAACTTCAAGAAGAAAAAAAATAGGAAAAACCAAGAAGGAAAATAATAATAAAATAGTTTTATCAAAAAATAAAAAAAATGGAAAAATAACAATAAGTTTATTCCAAAACTTTCCTCGAAAAGACTGAAAAAAGGGAGGAAAAGAATAATCTATTATTTTTTTTTCATTTTGAATGTTAGGATTAATTTAACCTGATACGCTCTTGAATATTCTTACCTTCACAATTAATTTGAGCTTTCATTTGAATCTAACCCTATATATATGTGATGAAATTTATTTTAGGATCAATTGCATACAATAATAAACTAAATTTATCCTCACTAATAACAATGTTATTTGTTACTTTCTTTTCCATTTGATTTAGCTAGGATTAATGACAACTAATTTAGGATGGGTTTGAGATTGCTTAGTTAAAGTGTTTATTAACTTATTTTGGTGTTGTATCGCTAATAATAAGTTTTAAATATTTGAATAAAAAAGGATAAAATTATGTCGGTGCCAAGGAGTTTGTTATAAATTACATTCTTTTAACTTATTAAGTTATTCTGGTGTGGTATCGTCATAGGTTACTCCCTTCTAACTTATTTGCTTATTTGTCAAACGTTAAAAAACAACTTATCAATCATATCATTACGTTTAGGTATTGTCATAAGCTAATACAAACACTTTTTATAAAATTCCGATTTGATTCAACATAAAGTGTTAAGCACTTTTGCAAAAAAAAAAAAAAAAAAAAAAAAAAACATAAGTTGTTTTAAATAACTAAAAAGAACATAAGTTGTTTTGAGACAGGAACGAACGGAGAAATTTAGTGGCGAGCTTAGGCTCCAGTAAAAGACGGTATCTTTACTTTACGATTGGCATGCCTAATCTTCACCTAATTTGCTAGTTGAGATCTCACTAGACTTTAGCCTAACACTTGTTATCTGTCGTATTTACACAGTGCTCGTTAGAGGTAGATCTTTGTACCACGAGTAGCCGATTATTGCGAGTTAGGAGCTCTTTACGATATGATCCTTCTTATGGGACGAGCGGAGGTTCGGAAAGGGATAGAGACACCCTAAGATGCATTTAAAGTTTAGTTTTCAACTAGAATTTGGAGCTTCATTTTGTTGTAGAGTAGTATTTGACTCTTTAAACTTTTCGGTAGTTATTCAGTTAGTTTACAGATATGTAATTTCTGGCATTCAGTTTCCTTAGTCTGATTTCGTATAAGTCCATAATCCAAATATTTTCGAGGTTTTTAGAATAAGTCTCTCGAAAAATTATTTAAAATTTCGATTGGAATTTTAGAGTGTTACACAATTGTCTAGGGGAAGCGAGTTCGACGAAAAACTCTAATCCAAATGCTAACAATGTCTCCTTTCTCATGGGAGACAATGAGTTTTGTAGAGATAGGGAGAATACATCCTCAATGTATGTTCGTTTTATCATGGAAAAAGGATGTGTAATGTGTTTATGTTAGCGGTTCCATAGATTTACACATGTGCATTGGTTTGACATGGATACAAAGTGTGGGGGAATTATGTCGATGAACTTCCACGTAAACCAAACAAGGAAGTTGCACCATATAATTTTTCAGCAAGTTTTTTAACAGGTGCTGAGGTAAATTTTCTTAGAATGGGTTATTTTAAGTGGTGATACTCTTTCATGGTGGAGTATGGTAGTTTTCTGACTTGAGAATTATAATTGTTGGTTCAGAGAATTGTTGTTAGTGTTGCAACGAATAGTTTATTTTATTTAGTCAATGTGGAGTTTGTTGAGAATTTTGTTGGCTATAATAAACAAGCTTGGAAAGTTTTTTTTTTTTTTTTGGATAAGGTTCATCTAGAGTACATCATTGGCAATTTAAAACTGGAAATTCAGCCGTCTGATATTAAGTCTGACCACAAGATATGCACGAAGGGGTTCGAACCTGGGGTGAATGGATACCATCCACATCCCCCACAGGCCTTACACTACGCCACAAGCCTTGTGGTTGACAAGCTTGGAAAGTTGTCCCACATCGATGGAACAATGAAAGGTGAAAGAGACTCCAAGCATAGCGAAAGGGTCCAAGGCTTAGGTTTCATATCGTCCCAATAAAATACACTTTTAAATATTTTATTCTTTCTTTTTTGGTCTCTTGTCTTAAAGAGTAAAAAGGTCTAAGTTATATCGTTGAGAGTGTTTGTACTATCGGATGGACTTGAGATATTAGAGTTGTGTGACTGTAACAACTATCACATATTGGATTTTCTCTTTGGAGACCTATTGTTTTTTTCTCTAGTTTGGAGTTTCCATGTAAGTTTTTATCTTCATATTTTCTTTAAAATTGTTCATTGTTTTTTACTCTATATATTCTTTTATTGCTTGTGTTATTATGAAACATTGAAGACAATTTCCCCAACAGAAGGATACCGGTTAGATCGATGTTCAATAACATTGGGTGAATATTCACTTCTCTTTTATGTCCATGTTGTGACGTCGACGTGGAAACCATCGACCATTAGTTTGTCAAATGCCAAAAGGTGTCTTTAGAATGTATAAAATTATTCAGATGCTGGTGTTTAAGTGTACGTAATTTGGAAATTGTTGACGACCTGGTCGCTCTTATAGATTTTGTTAGGATTATGTGCGAGACAGTAACAGGGTTACCGTGTCCAATGTTATAAGACACTAGTAGGTCACACCGCTGCACGCCAAAATGAGAACGTTTGGATTACGTGAGAAAAATAATTAATTGATTATTAATTATTTAAGAGAGAAATAAATAAATAATTAGTTAGATTATTTATAATTAATTAATCAGATAGATTAATTAATAGATAATTATGGAAATTATTATGGAGATAATTTCCAAAGAGTTTATATGGAATAAAACTCTTATTAAGTTTTATCCATATAAATAAGGGTTAGGGGTGTCAGTTTATTTGATTCATTCAGTCCTAAAACCCAGAAAAACTCTCTCTCTCTCTTCCCGAAAACCGGCGCCGAATCCAAGTAAAAGAAGGTTCGCATTCGTTTTTCGGGTAATCCTCGGTGGTGGTCTAGCAACTATCTCAACCGGTGTCAGTAGCGGTGTATCCCCTACTCGCGTTTCAGAGTTATTATTGAAAAGGTAATCCTCTAAACATCCTTAATAGTATCTGAATGGTTTAGGATTGGATCCTTGTTTGGGAATCAGTTTTTGTTATCCGCTGCGCATGTTTATGCTTCCGGTTCCCAACAGTGGTATCAGAGCCACTTCCTAAACGTTTAGATCAGGATTGTTTACTTGTGATAAACTGTTTATCGTTTTTGGATTATGCTTTGTTAAAAATTCGATTTTATCTGTTTGTTTTAAAATTGGATTTTTATCGTTATCACACGAAATCACGATCATCGGTGGTGGTATCACGGCCGTTTGCCGATCGAAAAACCACCAACCGATCGCCGGCCACCACGAATGGTAGCGACGGCGTCGGTACGGACAACCACCGCGCCCCACGGTGGCGTCGGTGGTGATGATGATCGAAGGCAGCAGCAAAGTGGTGGTGGCAGCGGCTTATAGCTGTTGTCGCCGCCGGAGAACACCGCGGATCGCTCGCCTAGCCGCCGGCTGCCTCACGGCCACGCCAGGGCGGCGGCGGCGATTGATTTGCGTCGATCGAACAACCACCGCAAACCCCGATTGGGCAGCGGTGGTGCAACGATGGTGGTGGCGCTGTTGTTGCCCAGTGGTGGCGGCAGTAGCGTGGAGGTGGCGGCGGCCTTGGCCGTTGTCACCGGTTGAACCACGAACCACCGAGCCAACCGCCGGCTGCCTTACGGCCTCGCCGGGCGGTGGCGGTGGCTGTTTGTTGTTTCCCGCAAGCGCAGGTCACACCACCGAACGGTGGTGATGGCGTTTGTTGTTGATCGCCGGACCAAGCCACCAATCGGTGGTGGTCACGATAGGCGGTGGTGGCGAAAGCCTTGCCGCCGGCTGTTGTCATCGGCAGCGATGGCGGTCTTCGCGGCTGCTGTCGTTGCGGTGGTAGGCGGCGGCGATCAATGGAACCGGTGGTGGTGGTGACGATTTTGATTGTTACCATCATCGCCGGTAACTGGTATTTTTTCCCAATAACCGATAGTAACGATCTCAATTGATTGTGGCTATGAGAAAGGGTATTGGATAAGGTTTCGTGTTGATAAGTTTCGTTTTAGCCAGATAGGCTGAAACTCCGGATAAAATTAATTTTGTGTTTTCTCATTAAAATTAATTTTTGGTAATTGCAAAACCAGTTTGGGTTTTACGTTTTTCAGTGTTATTTAACTGCTTATCGTGGTTGTCATAGCTAAGCCCTAGACCCGTGGTTGTAATTTTATTTGCTTGTTTATTTATTTATTTAATCGTTGGTTACGGGAGGCCTGCGTGCCATTTACAACCCGCTTTTATAATGTAATTTCAATAAATAAAATAATTGAAGAAACCGAAGACGGAGCACGGAGTCAAAGATGGATCTTGGAGCCAGTGGGAGCGCCGAGAAGTTCATGCCTTGTGTGTTGCTGTCACTTAGGGTTAAGACCGTCGTTTTGTGTTGGCTCACAAAACGACAATAGTATTAAGGGTTTTTGGCTATGACATGTCTTTTAAAACTGCGTGGTTGATTTTATATTTAATTGCGTGGTTGTTTATATTTAATTGTATAATTGTTAAATAACTTTTTAAAATTAAATATAAACCGAATGTTTTAAAAAGACAAAAAGGGGATACAAATACAGTTAGTGTTTGGATCCAGTTTTTCAAAATTTTTGGAAAAAGGAAACTGGCAATTTCGACCCTTGTTAAAATCATAGATTAGTAAGTGCAACCCACTTTAGGGGCACTTCCGGTATAAGGTACATAGGGCGTTGTAAGTGCACACACTATGAGCGCCCGTGTTCAAACCGAAACTGGAAGGTGATAAAACTCTGCGAATTATCTCCGGGTGGTACCGGCCAGAGTTTGTCCAGGTCCCGGGTGGTGCAATCTATTTTGGTAATTATTTATTCACTGGGTGGTACCAGGCCAAAATGCACTAGAGGGACTAAATATGCACGGACTATTAATATCCGATATCCCGACGATCTAGAAGTCGTATTTTCAGATAGGAATACGATTGGTATAGTTTTACCTACCGTAGATCGCATGAGTCGGTTTGACATGATCACATGCTTCCCGACACATGTGAAATATGGATTCTAGTCTAATAAATTTATTTTAAGGGTAATAATTTATTAGAATTATATAATTATAAACTAAATTGAAATTTATATTCTTCTGTAGATGTCTCCAATTAGCATTCCGTTTTATTCACCTGAGGAATCACTTCGCCTTATTACGGGCAAGTGGAAGCTTACGGGCCAGAACTTTCCAGTTTGGAAGTTGCACTTACAGAATGTTTTGAGTGCCCAGGGTAAGCTTTTTGTGATCAATAAGCCCATGTCACGACCCAAAAGCAATGCCCCAGAAGAGGAATTTGCTGAATATTTCAGATTCATGGCAGATGAATCGGATGTAATGTCCGTTCTAGTTTTCTCTATGTCACCCGAGTTCACGAGAGACTTAAGAGTGAAATTCTGTCACGAGGTCGTAAGGAATGTAGAAAACCGGTTAGGTTTCTACAAGCACACGGGCAAGCTTTTGATCATGCAAGAGATTCTCTCTCTGAAGCTACAGAAGGGTCAGTCAGTTAAAAACCATCTTATTGAAATGAGAAGGCCTTTTAAGTGTTTATCACGTCTGGGGTACAAGATGACTCAAGAGGAGTTAGTGTACCTCATGTGGTTCTCCCTCACCAAGGAAGTTCAGGACACAGCTAGTGCCTACATGAAGGAACCAAAGAACGACGTGGATAAAGTTCATGAAGATATCCTGGCCAGTCTAGAGCCAGTACCCGAACCTGCGAATCTCATGGACACTGATATAATTGATGAGCTGGGAGATCTGAGTTGCCCAGAGTGCGGCAGCGAGGATATTTGCGAGCACTCGATGAATATCGACCAGATAGAGATCGGTTTACCCGATGCTCCAGGTATCTTTATGATAGATTGCTTAATCACTTCTTATGAATCATGGGTAATTGATACAGGCAGTGGTAACCACATTTGTAATCATTTACAGGGATTCACTAGAAGAAAGACTCTGAGGAAGGACCGTTCGAACCTACGAGTTGGCGAAGGCACTCCGTTGATTGCTGAAGCCGTGGGATCTTATAGTCTTAGTTTACCCTCGGGTCTAGTTTTGGAACTGGATAATTGTTATTATATTCCAAATATGATTAAGAATGTATTGTCTTTTGATTTATTGGTAGACCAAGGCTTTTATTATAAATATTCTTATAAAATGATTTCAGTCTTTAAAGATAATATTTTCTATTTTAAAGCTACACCCGTAGATGGTCTATACACTGTAAATCTAAAAGACAACAATAGTGAAATCTATCATATAAGTAAGCGATCCAAGGATATTGAGGATCAGACTTACCTCTGGCATTGTCGTTTGGGCCATATAAACAAGAAACGCGTTGAACTACTCCTAAAAGGAGGTTTTCTTGGCAATTTCGACTATAAACCTTTTGATAATTGCGAATCTTGTTTATCTGGCAAAATGACAAAGCAACCTTTCAACAGTGAGAATGAAAGGGCTACTGAATTGCTTGAAATAATCCACACAGATGTATGTGGACCTTTCAGTCATGTAGCAAGAGGAGGATACCGGTACTTCATTACCTTCACTGACGACTTCAGTAGGTATGGTTATGTCTACTTGATGAGACATAAATCTGAAACCTTTGAGAAATTCAAGGAATATCAGAATGAAGTACAGAATCTACTTGACAAGAGGATCAAGTTCTTACGGTCAGATCGTGGTGGCGAATATCTCAGTGATGAGTTTGACAATCATCTGATGGAGTGTGGGATTGTATCCCAACTTACACCTCCGTATACACCTCAGATGAATGGTGTATCAGAAAGGAGAAATCGTACTTTGCTTGACATGGTACGAACGATGATGTGTCATTCTTCGCTGCCAATATCATTCTGGGGACATGCGCTCGAAACAGCAGCACACATACTGAACAGAGCGCCAACAAAGTCGGTAGAAAAGACTCCATACGAGTTGTGGAAGGGTAAGAAACCCAACATATCTCAGAAAAACTCAAACCCAAATCCGACAAGTGTTTCTTCGTTGGATATCCCAAGACCACCGTGGGATATTATTTCTACAACCCTGAAGAGAACAAAGTGTTTGTTGCTCGAAATGGAAAATTTCTGGAAGAAAAGTTTCTCAGTTTAGAGAACACCAGAAAGGATGTAGATCTACAGGTAGTAGACGAAGAAAGCACTACACCAGTTGTTGAGCCAGAAATTCAACATAATAATGTTGAACCTCAATCAGAGCCGATTGAGGAAGTGCAAACACAGGACCTTCGCAGATCCAGTAGGGTAAGACAAGAACCAGATAGGTATCTTGGGTTCCTAGTCTCTCAAGACAGTGGAGACTTAAATGAACCAACATCCTATGGAGAAGCTGTATCAGGCAGTGAGTCTGAGCAATGGCAGGAAGCCATGAGGGCCGAGATGCAATCCATGTACGACAACCAAGTTTGGGAGTTGACTGATTTGCCACAACACTGTAAGGCTGTTGGACGCAAATGGGTTTTCAAGAAGAAAACCGACATGGATGGGAACGTACACACCTTCAAAGCCAGACTGGTTGCAAAAGGATTCACGCAAACTCATGGCATTGACTATGATGAAACCTTTTCACCAGTGGCAATGTTAAAGTCAATTAGGATTCTTATGGCCATCTCAGCGTACTTTAATTACGAGATTTGGCAAATGGACGTCAAGACAGCCTTTCTGAATGGAAAGTTAACAGAAGACGTCTATATGGAACAACCAGAGGGGTTTGAAGATCCTAAGAATCCTAATAAGGTGTGTAAGCTGCTAAAATCCATTTATGGATTGAAGCAAGCATCTCGAAGCTGGAACTTACACTTTGATGAACGAATCAAAGAGTTTGGTTTTACCAAAAGTGAGTTCGAGCCGTGTGTCTACACTAAGTTCAGTGGGAGCATAGTAACCTTCTTGGTCTTATACGTAGACGACGTTCTACTCATAGGAAACGATGTACCAACTTTACAGAGTGTTAAGAGTTGGTTAAGCAAATGTTTCCAGATGAAAGACCTTGGAGAAGCCGCTTATATACTCGGTATAAAGATCTACAGAAATAGATCTAGGCGGCTTATCGGGCTTAGCCAAAGTACGTATATCGATAAAATCTTGAAGAAATTCAGGATGGATGAATCCAAGAAAGGATTTATCCCGATGCAACATGGCATAGTGTTAAGTAAGACACAGTGTCCTGTTTCTAGTCAAGATCAGGACAAGATGAAATCGGTCCCATATGCTTCTGCAATTGGATCAATTATGTATGCCATGCTGTGTACTAGGCCCGATGTTGCTTACTCAGTAAATGTCACGAGCAGATATCAACAGAATCCGGGTGAACCCCATTGGGTAGCTGTCAAGAACATCCTTAAATATCTGAGAAGAACGAAGGAAATGTTCTTGGTCTTTGGAGGTGCTGAGGATGAAATTAGTGTCACCGGATACTCTGACGCTAGTTTCCAGACCGACAGAGATGACTTCAGGTCACAGTCAGGGTACGTCTTTACCCTAAACGGAGGTGCGATCTCATGGAAGAGCTCGAAGCAGGACACAATTGCTGACTCAACTACAGAAGCAGAGTACATTGCAGCATCTGATGCGGCAAAGGAAACTGTCTGGCTAAGGAATTTTCTATCGGATCTCAGAGTGGTTGCCAGTATCTCGAGACCGATCGATATATTCTGTGATAACTCAGGAGCCGTGGCGCAAGCAAAGGAACCTAGAGAACATCACAAGTCAAGACACGTGCTCAGGGAGGAGATGTGAGAATATGCAAGATTCCAACAGAAGACAATGTCGCAGATCCGCTGACAAAGCCACTAGCAAGGGTAAAGCATGAGGCACATGCGAATTCCATTGGGATGCAGTACCTGGAAACCAGTAGCTAGTTCTTAGTTTATTAATTATGACTATAGTCTAATTTAGAAACAATGTAATCATGTAAAGTTTTTATTTCACAGTGTGTTGGAAATAAATGGAGGTTTTATTTTCATGATTGTTCTAAATTAACTATTTTTGCATATTTAACGTATCCATGATTTTACAAAGTTTTGTATGAAATCTAAATTTCCGTAGCCACTTATTGAAATGGGAATTTCAATAGGGAGTTTAACGCTATTATAAATACTTGATGATTTATTCAAAGTAGAGAATAAAAGCACAAGTGATGTGACCAAGTATTTATAGATACTCATCAGAGAGTTTGGGTATTGGAAGTGACCAGTAATCAAGTCTGCTTCATGGAGCCTCAGTCATAAGCACAGACTTGATAGGTTGTCCTTAGACCTGAGATACTTGGTTTGGGAACACGAGAACCACTGTACTCTTAGCGCGTACTAACGCTGCACCGTAACTGGGTGGCCATACGGGACGTGACTAGATGCAGCGGAAGCCGTGGATCCAAATGCAAGTAGTCAAGAAGGGATTTGCACCTCTTTCAAAAGAGAGATATTTCTGGGCCCCTTGACGATTAAGATTGGCAGAAAACGCGTGGCCACGCTCGGATAGAATAACAGGGGTTATTTAGTAATATCCGTTACTGCAGGCAATCGAAATCAGAGTCAAGAAATACTTGATTTTAAGAAATGAATCCTCCACTCCATGTCTTAAATCACTTTAGAAATATCGTGTGCAAAAGGAATGAACCTGTGTACAAATTCAAGCGTGAATTGTATCTCTGGATGTAAGAGATCTTATAACCTGGTTAACCTAAGCGTCTGGCTAGGGACCTCCTTAGGCGAATGGTGACAGTACAGTTACATGTCTAGCACAAGTGGGAGTCTGTTAGGATTATGTGCGAGACAGTAACAGGGTTACCGTGTCCAATGTTATAAGACACTAGTAGGTCACACCGCTGCACGCCAAAATGAGAACGTTTGG
>CM058043.1:64985542-65197133 GCA_030169165.1 Centaurea solstitialis
CGCCGTCGCCATCGCCTTCCGACGACAGCAACAGCCACGGTCGACGTCACCATCACCGGTGACGTTCAGCGATTCAATCGGTTTTGACTGATTCCCACGTCCGGCGACGATAACGCCAAAGCGCTACCGCCACCATCGCCTCTGTCCGGCGATAGCCGTGACACCACCATTTGGTGGTCTCGGCTTGACGACGACAATAGTCGGCGCCGCCGCCGTTTCTGTTCAACAACAATCGCTGCCACCACCATTCTTGGTGGCTTGGCGATTTATAAAACCGACCACCGCCGCCGCCTTGGCGTGGCCGTAAGGCAGCCGGCGGCCTGGCGGGTGGTCCGCGGTGTACGCGTCGCCGCTGCTACCAATCACAGCCGCCACCACCGTCTATTCCGACCATTACCGCCGTTGCGATCTCGATCGGGAACCGCCAGCCACCACCGAACTGGTGGTTCGGCTTTGGCGTCGGTCTAGCCTAGCCGCGGCTCAGCCGTGGTCCGGCCACCGATTAGGGCTACCGTTGCCGATTACAGCCGCCACCAAACTGGTGGTGCGGCTTCGGCGATCCAGGTGGCGGTTCAGTCGGCTTTGGTCGCCGTTCCGCCGCCATCGTGGTTTGACCGGCGATCGGTGGGATGGTCCGGTTGCGATGTGCCACCGTTCCGCCACCGATCACGCTACCGTGTGTGATTTCGTGTTTTTTAGTTTTAACAGATAAACAAACAACAGATAAATAAGGTAACAAAATATTTATCTAAACTGATAAAGATTAGATTTTTAAAACTGATAAATATCAAATCTTTAAACAAACTGATAAAGATTCAATTTTATACAAACTGATAAAAATCAAATCTTTACATAAACTGATAAAGATTCAATTTTTATACAAACCCGATAATTATCAAATCTCTAAAAAACTGATAGAGATTAACAAACTGATAAACATCAAATCTTTTACCTAAACTGATAAAGATTAGATTTTATACAAAACGATAATTATCAAATCTTTACCAACAAGAAAAACTTTAACGAATCTAAATAAACAATAAAATAAAACAAATAAACGAATAAACCTGTGGCTCTGATACCACTGTTGGGATTTTGAGCGATCCTCGTATCAAACTGACACGAGAAAACTGTGATCTCAATTCAACCGGATTGAGATACACGACAAAAACTTTATGATCTAACTTACCAATAAGTTTATTCAATCAAACCTAACTGGTTTGATTCATGCGGAAGCGATAAGGATTAAATCCCGAAAAATCACAGATCTTATTCGTTTATTCTACCACAATTAATATGTATCTAGTGGGTTAGAATATTACCTCGGAAGCTTGAGTTAGATCCACCTGTGATGAGCAAACGGAATTCCTTCTAGTTGGAAATTAACCCCGAACGATCCATCAACAACCAGTACGTGAAGAACGTAGTTGAATAAAACCGAAAAACCGAAACTGGTTTCGGGTTTTTGGTTTGGATCGACAAAGAGAGAGAGAGAGAGAGAGAGAGAGAGAGAGAGAGAGAGAGGAGAGAGAACAAGGTTTCGAATGAATTGTGTAATTAGTTCAAATGAATAATTGATAGCCTAGCACATCTATTTATATGAATAATTTCCATATATTAGATTGCTTCCATAATTATCTATATTCTTTCTTTTTCCCTAAGAAAGAATATTTACCATAATTATATTTTCCATATAATTACTTCTAGATAATTATAAACCAAATTAATTAACCCTTTTATATATTTATTTAACTAATAAATATATAACTGTAATTGATTATCAGAAACCTTTCACTTTGGGGTTTATACAGAAAACACCCAACTGTTTTATAATTTACTATTATAAAACCAAACTCTCCAAACTGGGGTTAATATACTATCCGAATTACAGACCCTCACAAGTGTGACCCTCAAGTGTCTTATAACATTGGATGTGCGATCAAACGGTTTGTCAACTTTTGCACATAATCACTAACACATCATTCATCAATGATGATTTGACATGGCTAGCTAGGAATGCTTCCAAAATTGCATCACCATTAGTTTCCTGAGATGCACAAGAGTTTTTATTAGAGATATTATCATTAGCAGTAGTATTAAAGGAAGCAGTAGTATTAAAAGAGGTAGAGTTTTCAGAAGAAAGTAGAGCAGTGTTGTGTGAATATCCAATTGGCTTTCTCTTGGCCGCCACTTCTGCTTCAAAGATCCTTAGATCATTGTAGAGATCTTCAAGTTCTTTGTCTTCCAGATTATCCCCTTGTCTGAATAAAACAGTGTAAATAGTCCATTCCTCTCCATGAGATCTAAGGAACTTCCTATTCACATCATCCTTATCCATCTTCACATCCACTGTAGCAAGTTCCCCAATTAGTTTGTTGAACCTGTCAAAAGTTTGAGTCATGGACTCATTCTTCAATGATGTGAAGTTTTCATATTATTGCTTCAGGATGGCCTTCTGGTTCCTCTTTGTGCTCTTGGTTCCTGGGAATATCTTCTCAAGAGCAGTCCATAGAGCCTTTGCATCAGTGCAGCTACTGAATTGGTGTTGGTATTCATTGGGAATAGCCAACAATAGTGTGCTCAAAGCCTTCATCTATGTTTGCCTTCTTTTTCGATCAGCATCAGTTCTGGGAGGAGGTCTTGGAGCACCTTCTGGTCCAGCTTCATCAGTGCCAGGTCCGTTTTCAACAACCTCCCACATAGCATAGTCTGTGAGAAGCATGTATTGACGGTTTTCTGATTTTCCACATGTCAAACTCACTGGCTTTGAGCATGGGAACTTTCGAGACCAAGACAGTTTCCTGGGTATCCATTGTTAATTGATTTTCTGAGAAAAACTAGCTCTGATACCACTTGTCAGGATCAAATTAACAAGAACAGAAAATCTAATTCAAAGCAGTTTGCAGAATAACACTTTGAATGAAAACAATGAATGAATTTTGCAAAACAGATTTGTATTTATCACCAGTTTAATGATTACAAACCAAAGCCCCAATATACTTGAATAGACTCAAGCAGACGTGCAATTCTTCTCAATTGCAGGGATCAAGAACAATCTTGAGGCTCCAATATTCTAAGCAAAAACTGAATGAACTCGTATCTAACTATCTAACACCTATCTGTATATATACTGATTACAAGATAAGAATAAGGAAAACAAATCTACAAAATAATCTCTAAGTGTAACATACACTTTACTAACCTTGATCAATGGTCATGCTTTCTATGCTCATTGGCTTGAAAATGAGTATAATTTGATAGTAATTAAAGTGCTCAAGGTAGATTGTTATAATAGAAAAGATTTATAAGTGCTAAAATGTCATTTTCAGCACGGCTTTGGGTGTTGGGTTCTATCGAAAGATGTTTATTTTAAGATTTGAACGTTTGAAATTAAGTTTAGAATCATTTAAGAGGTATTAGAAGTGTTGGAGAAATTTTAGGCGATTCCGACCAAAAAGTCAAATTTTGGAACCAACAAAGGTGTAACGTCTAAGTTTCGAATAGGTAAAACTGATTTTTGGGAGATCTTTTCTGGAATATTTTTATTTGAAGTTGTAGAATATCTCGTTACAAACACGTAGGCGAAAACCTCATCGAAAACGGAGTTCCGAGCGAAAAGTTATGTCATTTTTAGTGTTTAGGGGTCAAAATGGGTACCCAGACGGGTCAAACCCGACCCAACTCGGGTTTTTGACTATAAAACCCAATTTTGACCCACTTTTTCACCCATTTCAACTACTGCCTTGTTAGTGAAATTTGAGGTGCGATTTTCTTCAATAGAGATCAAATCTAACTTCATTCTAAGGAGATTAACATCAATTTTGAAGATTTCAACATCAAATTGAAGGTAAATATCATTGTTGTTCTTATTCTTGTAGTTGCATAAAGTATGATGCTTTTGGGTGAGATAAGGTTTAATGCATGTGTTAGATCAGTTTAGAAATCATGAAAGGATGGTTAGATTATGATTATACTTTAGTTAATTTCTTGAATCCATGGTTGATTGAAAGAAATGAAAGGAATAATGGGATTTCTCTAAGAACAATTTCACTTTTGTTATATAAACATGGATTTTGATGAAATTGGTAGAAATAGAGGAATAAACCATGGTTTCTTGTTGATTTTACTCTGTTAAAGACAAAGATTAAGTTAGTATATGAGTTTTGTTAGGATTGGAATGGAATTGGATGCTTAATCGGACAAAGATGTGATTGTTCGAGTTTGAAAGTAATGTTACAGCACTGTTTTGGAAAAATCGTATAAAATCATAGGAAAATCAGAAAAATATGAGGTCAACGGAATTGGAAAGCTTTGATTGTCTACTGTGTTTTGTATTCAGACCTCAAAAGCTAATTCCAACTTTAGGATGGGTAAAAAGCGTCATCTATTCAGAGCTGTAATGCTGATTTTTGACAGCTTTCTGCTGCTGTTTTGCAAAATTCGTAGAAAATTGTAGAAAAATCCCTAAGATCTGTAAAAATAGGCCCTGGAAAGGTATGATAAAGGGCTACAATTCATCTTTGAAAGTCATTTGATGATTTTGAGTTTAAGATAGGCAAAACAGGTCTGCAAGTAGATGTTGTGTCGCAAAAGCAAAGTAGAATGCTTGAATTAAAAAGGGTTAAGTTTGTGTTATTGTTGTGCCTTGCTAATGAGGCTCAATATATGAACTCCAGGTGATATTTAAGCATAATTGGAGGCCTTGGAAGTGTTCTCTAACCGCTGGACAAGAGTTGAGATTCGACCTTTCGGTTTGGCATTCGGTTTGATTAACCGAATTTATTGAGCAACACAGTGAGTTTATGTGAACATATGTGTTACGTTGTAGTTATATATGCTTATGTGCTTTATTCACCAATGAATCATGTTAGATCTTGGATATCCCTTTGAATTGTCATATTTCTTGTGTTTATCCTTGTTGTATGTTTTGGGCGCCGATTGTCGATATTCCATGGAGTCCGGTGAGACAATCGGAAGGGCTGCCGTACTCACCGCCCAGTGGGAGTCAGGGGGTGAGTATAGGACTTTGGTACAATCCGGGAGAGGAAGGACGGATTTGGTACCAAGTCTTATGATTTGTGTGAAAGTTAATTGGTATTTGAACTTGCATGTTCTCGATAATGATAAGGTTAATTATGATGCTATCTTTGTGATTTCCCTCGTTCAAAGTACGTTTTATGTATGACTTCATGTGGTATAACTAAGTTGTTTCCTTGTACTATATGAACTTGCTTTTGGCCTCTTCGTTTCTTAGCATGTACAGTTATATAATGCATTGTAACCGTATATTTGCACATGAACTGACTAAGCTTTATAGCTTACCTTTTAGTGGTTTAACTTTTCAGGACAAGTTGACAAAGGTAAGAACAAGGTCGTTTGATCAATAGAGATTAGCAAGTGAAGGCTACTTTTGGTTTAGGTATATATATATATATATATATGTATGTATGTATGTTTAACTTTTGGGTTTGTACATCCCGGGTAGACATGTTCCCGATGATCATCTTTTGTAATTATTAAGCTTTGAAATCATGTATTTTGGGTTGTGCATTGTTATCCCGTGATTTGAGGTTCTAGTAACTTAATTAACTTAATGGCGATTCGGTAAGTGTTTGTTGTGTAACTGTGATGTTACACTAAGATATCTCCAAGATCTTCGCATCCTTTCCTTATCTTCAGTCTTCAAATACTTTCCATATCGCAATCTAACTGGCAGTGGTAAATCAGAAGCAGTAGTATCTTCATGCTGCGGTATAACTCAGTGGCAGCAGTGGTAATTCATTCAGCAGTGGTAACCAGCAAACTAGCAGTAGTAATCTTCATATTGTCTTTAACAATACTAACTCACAACTAGCAGTGGTATCCAGCAACAGTATTTCAGACCCAACAGGAACAATATAAAAAACGTTCTCCTATACTTATGTCAGTAAAGCAGGTAGTTCTTTTGTGCATAAAAAATAAGATAAATAAAGTAAATCTTCGGGTGCAAGACTCTGATCATCAAGATGAGGTCGCTGAACTTATGTCAGCGATCGCTGAATCTTGGTTTTTCATATTTTCATGCAGGGGTAGTCAGGCTGTTATCACTGAATCCGTCTTCAGATCACAAACAATGGTGACTCTATCATCAGCTACTTTTTCGACATCGTTGATGGTTATGTGCGCATGATTTCTTTGTCTTTTGGGGGATACTTAGATGTAATGTCAGCATAAAGCGGTCACTAAATAGACTCATTGAGGTTGCTGATTTGACTGACTTTCGGTTTTCGAGACTTGAACATTTAGAAAGATCACTGAACAGACTCAGCGATATTCCTTAAGCTATAAAATAAACTAAGGGGGTGCTTGGTTCATTTTAGGGAATGAGAATGAGAATGAAAATGGGAATGGAAGAGAATGGGAATGAAAATGAGTATTGTATTGATGTTGCTTGGTTAATCCACTATAATCAATGAAAATTTGTTTCATATTAAAAAAAATTCCTCCACTTTGAAAATACAAAAGATGTTCCATTTAACATCAAAAGATGGAATGACATATGGAAAAAGGAAATGAGTAGAAAGAAAATTTTCATTCCTCCCAATTTGGTCAGGAATGGAAATTAATGGATCTGCGGGACTGATTCCATTATATAATATCAGACCAAGCAGCAATTTTCATTATCATTCTCATTCCTTACTCTGTAATACCCCCAACCAAGCACCCCCTAAGCATCTAACACTAATTAAGGTCAAAGTCATCATTATTGTATGAGGGCTTAGGAGAGTTAGATCAACACCTATTTAGGATCATATTAGCAGTAAGTGACACCTTACTCTATAAGTGGTGTGGAGCTCCCACGGTGAGCAACATTGAGTTTATTATGTTCTTCAACATTCTATTCTTCCGCTTGGCTACTTCATTTTGTGGCATATGGAGTGGTAGTCTAATGTACTCTACCTTGTATAGCACAAAATTCTGCAAAGCCATGAGATTTGTATTCTCCTCCCCATTTCCACCTTAGAATTTTAATTTTCTTGTCAACTCTCAATTTCAGCTTTGTATGTCATAAACATGTTTAACGCTTCATATTTTGTATGTAAAAGATATACATAACAATAATTACTTCAATCATAATAGTTCTTTCTTCCTCGTGAAGGAATTACCTTAAAATCATATATGTCGATTTGAATCAACCTATACACACCACCCTTGGTGATGACAACTTTATCATTTTCAAATACAGGTTTGAACCATTTATTGCTCAGAACTTGGCCATAAAACAAATTTATAATTAAGCTAGGTACAGGAATAACATCATTCAATACTAGGTCGTTGTCGAAAATCAGCTTCAAGTCGATCTTCCCCTTTCCTTTTATTTTTGTAGTTGAGGCGTTCCCTATGAACATCGACTCCATATAGCTCACCTTTAGGTAAGATGTAAACATGCTTTCAGAATTTCAAATATATCGGTTGGCTCTAGTATCTATCCACCATTCCACGAAGTTTGTAACCATGTTGATTTCAATTACTCCAACAATATCATTAGAGAGTAAGTGAGATTGGCATGACTTGTAGATGCCCATATCCTGCACCACCACTTCCTCCAACTCCACCATGATCATGCTTATGTGCTTCAATTAAAGATGATAGTTACTATTCTTTGTTATATTTGTTGAGGCCTTTATGGTTATACTAATGGTGAAACTTGAGCCAATTAGAAAGTTATGATATGTTTATTACTGTTTCACCATCCCTCTCCTTATACACCACCATATCCTCTTAAGATTTATGGTTGTTGTCTGGATCTGCAAGGATGTTGAAGTTGTAGTTCGAGAAACTGTATTTGGGTTTTTTTTTTCTTTTTTCTTTTGTTTCTCAAAATTATGTTTGATTTTATGAGGTGAAATTATTTATAAACAAACATTGTATTTGATTTCATGAGGTAAAATAATTTATAGACGAAAATTGTGTTTGATTTCATGAAATGGAATAACTTATAGACGGAAATTGTATTTGATTTTACGAGGTGAAATAGATTAAGGAGTGAAATTGTATTTCATTACATGTAATGAAATAACATATATATGAACATGTTATGTTTGGATTTCATGACGTGAAATATCATACTTATGAAAATTTTGTTTTTATTTCATGAGGTGAAATAGTAATTGTTTCATCTGATGAATTTATATTATTGGGTGGGTCAGAAATAGGAATGATAATGAGAACTGTTGTTTGGTTTGATATTATATAATGGAATCAATCTTGCAGATCCATTAATTTCCATTCCTAACTAAATTGGGGAGAACGAAAATTTTATTTCTACTTGATTTTTTTTTTCATGCATTGTTTCATTTATGGATGTTAAATTAAACATCTTTTGTATTTTCAAGTTGGAAAAACACACACACACACATATATATATATATATATATATATATTTAATATGAAACAATTTTTCATTGATTATATTGGGTTAACCAATCAGCATCAATGCAATACTCATTCCTATTCTCATTCCCTCCATTCTCATTTTCATTTTCATTCCTTGAAATAAACCAAACGCCTATGCCCTTTTCATGCTGTGAAAGTTTAAACCATTAGATTAAAACTAAATTACGGCTTCAATCACTTCTCAATTTTTTTTGTTTATACATGATTTAATCCCTATATATAGAAAGAGATGTCTTATTAATATTTAATATAATAAACTAACCCATAATATATAGTACTAATTAAGTTTTTAATAAAGAGAATGAATGATTAAGACTAAAATATCACTTATCGAAACACATTTTCAACAAAAGTTAATGATTAAAACGTTAATTCGTTGTAAAAGTACAACAACAAAAACACGATTAGTTGACTTAAAAAAAAACGAACGTTGATCTATTAAGGAGTAATCACATGGATTAAACATGTAATTCACTCAAAAATTAAAATTGCACCAAAAATGACAAAAAATAGTACTTCCTTTGGCATTTTTTGAGGTTTGTACGGAAAAAGGGTATAGCCTTTAAAATAAATAATGACGTAAAATAATAAATTATAACATAGAGAATGTCTTTTTGTGTGAATGACCACAATTTATTGGTTGTAGTGTAGTGGCGTGACTCATGAAATAAAATTGGAGTGATTGACAACGATCTTCAAACTCGAGTGCACCACAAAACTATGGGAAATTAGCCAATTTAGCTATTTTAAAAATAACTATTGGCCTTCTAACCAAACCCTCTATCACTTTGCACTCCATGGCCACGAGGTTCAGCAAAATCTCACAAAGGTTCCGCAAAATCCCTCAAAACCCCTTCTTTTGTGGAACCTCAATAAAAAGAAGAAAAAAAAAACTAAGGGGTTTTGAGGTTCCGCAAAATTTTGCTGAAGTAAGGGGGTTTTTTTGCGGACTTTTGCTGAAGCAGGGGGGGATTTTGCTGACTTTTGTTGAAGTTCAAAAAACAAACAAATTTTTTTTTCTTTTTATTGAGGTTCCGCAAAATAAGGGGTTTTGAGGGATTTTGCTGAACCTCGTGGCCATGAGGTGCAAAGTGGTAGAGAGTTTGGTTAGGAGGCCAATAGTTATTTTTGAGATGGCTAAGTTGGCTAATTTTCCTAAAACTACACATTCCTCCCCACTTCACCAACATTGTCATGTTAAATCATATTCACGATGTCCTTTTTTAAGTTATTAAAAATCAAGTTCTAAGTTATTAATATTAGCATTCAGAATCATATGTTTGATATATGTGACAAATAAAGATCTATTATTTAGTAAGTGTTTAACATAACAAAGACAAATAATTTAAACGTATGAACTTACTTAAATAAAAATATTTGATAAAATATAATAATGTAAATTGACTCAACTCGTTAACGCATTACAAATATCAAGTTGATCTACTCAAACTTGATTGAAAATGAAAACGGAGAGTAGATTCATAATTTTGATAATAATGCATAGATGGTGATAAGTCAAACGTCACAATTCATAATGAATCTCAATCAATATAAACATGACAGCAAATAGATCTCGAATTTGTTGTACTGCACAAATTGTTTAGATTTTTTTGAGTTGATGGTCGACATTTCTAACAACTTCACTATTTGTGTATCTCATATACAAGTACATCAACATAGTGGTAAAATAATTTAAAGCATTCGTCCACTCTTTTGATATTAGATATTTTCTATACTTGAAATTATAGATATTTTTTTAGAACCATAAGAACATTACTTCTCATGAATATCGTGATAAATATATATTATAAATACTATGAATAATGAAAATGTATAATATTTATGATGAATAAGAAGCATGTGTATTTATCATGAATAATTAAGTTCTCATGATTATTAATCTATTTACATTTCTCAAATAAGTTTCCAAGATATATATATACCTCAAACTTCACTAGATAGAAAAAAAAATCATACTATAGTTGGCTCGACTATTCATTTGATAAATGCTACTGAGTAGGCGTTTGCTAAAAAGGATGTTACAGCACTTACCTTATCGCCAAGGTTTGATTGATCACATCCAAGTTTGATCCTAGATGAGCATATGGACTAAATATGTAATTCGCTCAAAAATTAGCACTTTACCAAAAAACATGACAAAAAAGTACCTCCTTTGGCATTTTTTGAGCTTTGTACGAAAAAAAGAATAGCCTATAACAAAAATAAATAATAAATTATAACATAGGAGTCTCTTTTTGTGGATGAACGTAATTTATTGGTTGTAGTGTAGTGGCGTGGCGTGGCTCATGAAATACAATTGGAATCGTTGACAATGATCTTCAAACTCGAATGCACCACAAAACACTACATTCACCAACATTGTCATGTTAAATATCTATGATATTCTTTTTAATAATTGAATTAAGAATTATTAGAATTATTGACAATTATTATTCTTAATCATATGTTTGATATTATGTGTTAAATAAAGATATTTTATTTAATAAGTATTAAGTATTAACATAGCAAAGAAATGTAATTTAAAGGTATGAATTATTTAAATAAATATATTGGATAAATTACAATGTAAATTAACTTTAACTCATCGACACATGACAAATAAAGTTGATCTACTCAAACTTAATTGAAAATGCAAAGGAATAGTTGATTCCGAATTTGAATATAGTACATAGACATTGAGAAGTCATACATCACAATTAATAACGAATTCCAACCAATATAAACATGACAACAAATAGATCTTGAATTTGTTTTACTGTAAGAATTTTCTAGAATTCTTTTGAATTGACGGTCGACATTCCCTATCGACTTCACCATCATTGTGTACCACGTATATAAGTACGTCAACATAGTGGTAAAGTAATTTAAAGCACTTGTCTACTATTTGATATTAGATATTTTACATGAAGAAATTGAGATTGAAGTTGTGGAGATGATGAAAATCCATGGAAGAAAGTTACTGGGAGGCGATTATTTTTTAGGTTAAGGAAGTGGTTAATTGTTGAAGAAGAGGGTAATAATGTAATCTTGCATTTAGTCCCATCTTGTTCCACCTATTTTGGTGGAACAAAAATTATGAAGATTAGTCCCATGAAAACTCATTTTTGTCCCATCTTGTTCCATCTCATTTTTGTCCCATGACACACCAAACATGGGACTAAGTATTTTTGTCCCATCCTGTCCCATTCAGTCTGCATACCAAACGCACCCTAAGATCATTACTTCTCATTAATATTGTGATAGATATACATGATAAATATGAACAATAAAAATGCATAACCATTATGATGTAAGATATTCATGTGTATTTATTATGAATAATCGGGTTCCCGTGACTATTAAAATATTTACAGTTTTCATATAAGTTTTCCAATACATATACCTCAAACTTCCCTAGATGGAAAACGTCATACTAAATCCATTTCATGTTAATATGGTTATAGAAGAACTGGTAGACTAAATAACGATAGCTTCAATGTTCCCAGTGGTTAGAACGATACATGGACTTGCCTACACTATATTATACCCAATCAGGTACGCTTGTCTGTGAATGTGTGATAGATAGTTGTGTAACTTTCAAGGGTAAAACTTGGTTTGTTTTGGTTAATAATTTATATATATATTTTCGCACATCAACAGACAAACAAACAATTAAAGGTTGTAACTTTTTATAAGGAGAAACAAGCATTCACTATGGTTATTGAGAATCCTTTTTTAGATGATTTGATTAAATAATGAAAACCCTAGATCAATGACAATTGTAAGAATTTAAGCCGAAACACCCTAAGAATATCATATGATTATCAACCGGAAGGTCTTTCAGCCCAAAGTGTAAGGACAAATCCAAATACCCGTGACCCTATCTATGGCCAAGTCATAGGACCCTACTATCCAACCTACTTTGGTCAAAAGGACTTCTTACCACGTCACAAAAGTGAAAGGTAAGGGAGGTTGATTAATCAAACAGAGTCTATTTATTAATTGTCAGATAATATACACCCAACCAACAAATTCAAGTAGCCACAGTTAACACAATAAATAGGAATCACAAGACAAACATTCAAAAGTTATAGATCTATTAAATAAAATACCAAAATCAAATCATCATATAAGTTCATCAAACCATAGTGAATACTAAAAGATTACTAGCCACAAAACATGATGAAAACTAGAATCAAACAAGTATATGAACACATTAAGCAAACCGTGCAACAATCAAAGATAAGGCACCAACAAGACGACTCTGGGTGTAGACCGATGGTGTTTCACTGTGTTTAAGCATTTTCTTCAATTGTAGGCTCATACGCTATTCCTCCCTTGCTTTTCTGAGATTTTTGATCTATGTGAATTGTATGAATTTGACAGGCAGAAGGCAGTATTTAAAGGCTAATTCGGCGCACCTTGCGATCGCGAGGTTGGGCTTGTTGATCCAGCTCCTCTATGACTTGATGAAATACCAATGATCCTTGTCTACTAACTGAAAAATATTTAGCACTGCTGTGATGAAGTTCAATACTTCAGTGAGTCTGTCTCACTGATAGTTTGGACATCAGCGATCGCTGATCACTGACTCCGTTCAGCATCAGTGAGAGGTGATATCAGCTAAGTATCCTTTGAAGACAAATTGTCATGTCACTATGAAACCATCAGCACCATCTATTGATGCAAGCTGATGATAGAGTCAGCGATGCTAATGATCTGAAGTTGAAATCAGTGATAGCTAGCTGACTACTCTTACATGACGTTCCATAGAGAACAAGTCACAGTGCCTCCCTGATCTTTCCCAAGGATCAGCGACTCTAAGGCCTGATCAGTGACTTGTACTTAATGAATACTATATTTGTCTTCTTGTCCTATATGCACAAAAAGGATTTGATTTGCCTTTCTGACAATAGTACAAAAGGATGTCTCTTTACTGTTCCCTCCGTACTTATCACCCATAAGGCAACTGTTTACCATAGGCCATGACCCTACCACGCATGGGCATTATTTTATGGTACAATAGTACACCAAACCCAACCTTTACCTGACACGTGTAAAGTTAGGGATGGCATGCATTTAATGCATGGGGTATAAATATGAACGTAGTGTGTTCTTCAAACATAACCTTTGGTCCATCTTCTATACCCCAATCCTTCATTCTTTCTATCTTCTAATTCTTTCTATCTCTTCTAATACTTGCTTTGTGCATAAGCAATGGTTGTGTGTCAAAATACTTAAAAAGATTGTTTGGATCTTGATATAGTCTTGATCCCTTTCAACAAACAATCTACTACAGTTCACACAAAGGCTCCATAGGAGTCGTGGACTGAATTAAGTGGAAGAAAATGTGTTGATTGTATTCAACCCCCCCCCCCTTCTACAATACAATTTACCTTATTGGCCATCAATAGAGGACCAACAGGGATTCACGACGCGAGGCCTTGAAACTTTCCCAAAATAGTGAATATTGAATATTCTAGAAGCTTTCAATTCCCGATGCAAGATCCCACTTTCGCGACACCAAGCATCCACAGTACAAAATCCCTTTTTGAATGCATAACATCTCGCGATTGCGAGAGTGGTCTGTCTCTCCGAAATCCATTTTTCGCACTTTTTCGCCTTTTTTCCTACTTTTCGTTCCAAGTTCCTTTCAAACCTGCAAAACTGAAAAAGAAAGCATTTTGGAAGTAAAACATACCAAAATAAAGCATAAATGGGAGTAAATCTTATCATAGAACAACCAAATATGTATAATGTTGGTGTTATTAATATATAGTAGAGAAAGAGACTTGGGATCATGTAAGACCATGCAGTCTTTGTAGCATAAATAAATTCCCCTAAACAATAAAAAGATGTGAAGGTTCATTTTTCTATCTTCAAAAGATTTTGCTCAAAATCATCTTATGGTCTCATCAAAACATACTAGTAGAGAGAGAGATGTTTAAATGAGAATGATAACTTTTTAAAAAAACGCAAGGACGATTCTTAACCACTCATCCGGTCAATAAAGACGGTTTTGACCGGGTCACTCTCCTTTAATAATCCCCACCCTCCATGAATCGCGTCAATCCTCCGTGATCGCGTCCACCGTAACCGAAATTGTGTGGCTGAGAATCGTACTCGCGTTTTCTTAAATTGACATCGTTCTCGTATGAACTCACCTCTCTATATATATAGGGTTTGGTTCAAATGTGAACTCATCTTTCATTGTGAACGTGTAGACCACTAAAATCGCACCATGTGGAATATTCAGTTCAAATATTCATGTATTATTCAGACTGAACAAAAGCTTTATTCATCTGAATAAAGCTTAGGTACGCGATTCTGAGTCATTGCGCCTAAGCTTTATTCACTCTGCATGCATAAGCGTCAGAGTGCATGATGTTCATAGTGAATAAAGGTTAGATGGCGATTCATATTGCTATGTGGCGTGATTTTAGTGATCCTCACGTTCACAATGAAAGACGAGTTCACATTTGAACTTTCCTTTCTCTCTCTCTCTCTCTCTCTCTCTCTCTATATATATATATATATATATATAGACTTAGGTTCACGTGAGACCAAGTTGTTTTCGTGAGACCGGTGTGACCAATGCTTTACAATGGAACTTCACAACAAAATACTGTGAAGGTAAAAAAAATTCAAACATTCATAGTGAAAAATCCAAACCAAGGTAAAAAAATCCAAACCTTCATAGTGAAAATGTTGCGAAAAAAAATCAAACCTTCATAGTGAAAAACACGTGAACATAACATTTGCAGTGTTTTCACTATGAAAATTTGAATATTTGTACCTTCATAGTGTTTTGCTTTGAAGTTTAATATGTAAAGCTTTGGTCTACCGGTCTCACGTGAATGTAGCCATAATAACCCTTAAATCTCTCTCTCTCTCTCTCTCTCTCTATTATATATATATATATATATAGGGGGTAGGTTCAAATGTGAACCACTTTTTCATTGTGAATGTGAGGACAGCCGAGAGCGCACTACGTGGTGATCTGACTTTCGCGACTTAGCTTTATTTACTCTGCATAAAGCCTGCGGGTTAGCTTCATTCACGCTTTATTCATACCCCATAATGCTATTATGCAAACTGAATAATGCTTAAATAAAGCTAACCCGCACGCTTAGTCTCCCGCGTCAGAGTGCGACTAAGCTTTATGCATACTGCATAAAGATTTATTCGGTCTGAATGATAGCTTTATGTAGTATGCATAAAGCTTAGTCGCGTGTTTTTCAGATTGCTATGTGGCGCGCTCTCGGCTGTCTTCACGTTCACAATGAAAAAGTGGTTCAAATTTTAACTTTCCTCTTCTCTCTCTCTCTCTCTCTATATATATTATATATATACAAAAGTTCAAATGAAAACTCATTTTTCATTGTCAACATGAGGACACTAAAATCGTGCCACATGGCACTATTCACTCTGAATATCATGCATTATTCAGAGTGAATAAAAGTGCCTATGCTTTATTCACTTTGAATAATGCATGATATTCAGAGTGAATATTGTCACGTGGCGCGATTTTAGTGGTCTTCACGTTCACAACCAAAATTGAGTTCACATTTGAACCCAACCCTATATATATATATAGGGATGGATTCAAACGAGAAAATTATATATTTAAAAGAACAGGAGAATTAACAAAATAATATATTATTTACATGACTTTGCAAGTTGCGGCCAAAGTCACGTGTGTGTTTTTTTCACCGTCAATGCAAATCATATATGATTTTATTGATTATCGTATTCTTTAATGATACTTTCTCGTTTGAACATATCATCATTCATCTACATACATATATACATACATACATACATACATACATATAAAGACCACTTACTTTCCACAATTACAGTAAAAATGAAAATTAAAATATTATTAGAGTTGTGTGGTTGATTTTTCATTGAGTCTTATATAGATAAAGTTGTTTATGTAGATTAGTTTGTCTGTATAAATTAAAAAAAATTATTTAAAAAAACATATTTTTCAATTAAGAAAGGATAGGTTTGAAAAAAGCTTGGCTTTCTACGTATAATTCCTCCTAAAAACTCAATAATAAGTCATTTTCTATATTTTATATAGTCATTATTAAACAACCATACATAAATTATTAAATAAGCCTTAATCTTATAAAATTTGACTTCGATAGTGGTTTTTATTAAATTCATGACCTCCTAACCTAATAAGGAAAAATGGTTTATACTCATCAGAAAGCATGGATTTAATTAAAATCTCATTTAAGGTTTATATACCTAATTCACTAATACAATAATATGACTTCATTAAACAAGAGAGTGAGAGGCCATGAAGATTGAAGCCCAGTGATATGGCGGATTGGTTATCGCTTGAGGGGTTCATAGCGTCCTGAGTGAGTTCTAGCCTTCCCATGCACATGTCTGATGATATTTAAGTAAGACCATATTTAACCCTCAAAATTACCGGAGATTAGCTGGACTTTGGCCCAACACTCTTCAAAAAATAAAAGATTGAAGGCCCAGTTAAGACCCAAATATGTAGAATAATATAAACAAAGAAGGCCCACAAGTAATGGGCTGACGGAGCTTGTCAACTTTTGGATCATCCGATGAATAAAGAAGAAAAATTGTTCCGAAATTACCCTCCCGAACCTTGAGGTTCGAATACTCCTAATCTGAGAGCTTCGGATTCAATCGTCCTCCTTCCTCCCCATGCAAACCATAACCATTCATTTTCATTTCATCATTTTTTACCGAAATTATTCAGAGAACACCTACCTACCTACCTACCTACCTACTACGTTCTCCTTATTGCCGTCGAATAACTGCATAGATTAGATCCATCCATCCATCCAGATATGGCAGATAATGCCGCCGTGAAAGAGCATGAATCATTTGTTGACTCCATGAAGGAGAAGATCTCCGAGACGTTTCATGGATCCGATTCATCTTCATCGGATTCCGATGGAAACTCCAAAACCAAACCAAAGCCGAATCCAAAGGAAAGAAGAGCGTACCTGTATCACCATCAAAGATAAGGTTAATCGCCTCTTC
The DNA here is from genome assembly GCA_030169165.1 of Centaurea solstitialis. Taxonomy (NCBI): domain Eukaryota; kingdom Viridiplantae; phylum Streptophyta; class Magnoliopsida; order Asterales; family Asteraceae; genus Centaurea; species Centaurea solstitialis. The sequence continues at coordinate 65,003,015 of CM058043.1, forward strand.
GGAAAGGAGCAGTCTGTTCATGACCTTTTAGGAGGCGGCAAACGTATGCATTTTACATTAAATTCTCTATTTACATTATATTTCAATTCAGTTTTAGATTCGAATCTTAAGATTTGTTATACACTTAATTTGATTTTAGGTTGAAGATTAGAGTAATTGTTCCTGTAATTAGGTAATTAATTCGTTAGGTTTTATATATTATTCAAACAAGGATCAATTTCAGAGGAATTTTATCAGCTAGTATCTTATTCCAAATCTATATATGTATGCAGACATTGTTATTGGAATTTGGATTTGAACGTTTAAAAAGTATATGGTGGATATATATGAATCAATCAACAGACCTCATTGATGTTGGTGAAATATTTGATCTTTGGATATGAATCAATCACATGAAGGATCCTGATCTATACACCTTATGGCTTATATGTTGGTGTTGCTGATAATTTATATGAGCTCAATATGTAGCAGATATGTTAAGATATTGAAGGCACTTTTTGATTTTGAAAAATGAAGGTGCTTTTGGACTTTAAAGATATTTAGGACCAATTCATCTCAAGGCCATTTTATGAGCTACTAAAACGTCAAATTAAGATGTCAATTTGAGTTAATACACCTCGGGAATTCCAAGCTCGAAAGACAAGTGTTCAGGAAGTCATAATTAAGTCTTGGTTAATGGATACACCCCATACCGTTACTTCATTATCATTTATGTAGAGATATTGAAACTTGGAACATCAATGTTTTGCTTCTTAACTCTGTTACCATATGATGCACAAACTGTTTATCATTAGGCTCCATATAGCTTAAGGCTATGTTTGGCAAACTAGCTGATAAACTAGCTTAAGACCGATAAGGTAGCCAATGAATAAGATGTGTTTGGCAAAAACTAGATAATAAGGTAGCTTATGACCGTAAAATGACAAAAAAATGCATGTTTAAAAATTGGTAGTGTAAACTTAGCAGAGGTATATTTGGAATAAAAAAGTAATAAGCCCCATAAGTCACAAAATGCTTGTGCGAGTAGCTTTTCAAAAAGCTAGCTTATAAGTTAGCTTATGGTCCATCCAAACATGTACCTGACTTATAAGCTACCTTATTTTTATTAAACAATGCCTAACATACATATGAACTCCCATTAGATGGCATATGATTTTTTAGAATATAGTTTCTGATCTAATAAGACTTGAAACTAGACCTCCATGAATGTGTGATTGTGAAGATATCTCTGCCTTATTATAAGCATGTATATGTGGTGTTGTGCTTTTAATTTGATTTTTGATCATGTTCCAATTTTGTTGATGGCAGCTGCTGATATACTGCTGTGGAGGAACAAGAAGAGTTCAATTCAAGTGCTCGGTGTTGCCACTTTAATATGGGCAATCTTTGAGTGGATCGAATATCACTTGCTTAGTCTACTATGCCATGTTCTAATAATAGTTCTTGGGATCCATTTCCTGTGGTCGAATTTTTTAAACGTCATCTACAGGTAACAACATATAGTATTCTTCATGTTCAATTTCACTTTTTTTCTGCTTACATGTTTCTATATATGAATGACATATATGTTATATATATATGTGACTAGGTGTCCGCAATTCCCAGAAGTTGCCGTCCACGAAGCTACTGCTCTGCATATCGCCTCTGTTCTTAGGATTGAAATCAACAAAACTCTGGGGGTTCTTCGCGAAATTGCTTCTGGGAAAGACCTCAAGAAATTTCTAGCAGTATATATATTCCCATCACCTGATACCAATTCTTTGAATCTCTTATGTCTTACATTTATCATCTAGATTGGTTTTATGATCCAATATTCTTTCTTGTTTTTATCAGATCATAGCTGGTCTGTGGATTGTTTCGATTGCAGGAAGCTGCTGTAACCTCTTGACGTTGGTCTACATATGTAAGAAACCCTTTCAATCCTTGAGGTCCGTTTGGTTTACATGAATGGAATTGAGGAGTATCCGGTTTTGAAATCCTAGCATTTCAATCTCGTGTTTCTGGTTTGCAGGATTATCTGGTTTTGAAATCCTAGCACTTCTTTGAAATCTCTCAAACATAGGATTTTGAAATCCCAAGGGTTGACTAGGGTTTCAAGGGATTTCGTAGGATACGTATATAATAATGTTTTAATATATATTAAAAACTTTTGGTTTCTAATAATCAGTAAAATAAACGATACTTTAATTATTTTTATAATTTTCTATTGATTTTTTATAGTTAATCGAATTCAAATCCATTCCAAATCCAAATCCCTATATAAAATCCATTCCGTTTCATTCTTACAAACCAAACGTGCCCTTGATTTGCATGTTTTCATTTATATTTACCTTTTAGTTTCGTTGTTTGTTTATCATATTTTTAGTGGCATTAGAACTTGTTATGTCGTTTTCTTTTAATTCATGTTTTTATAGCATTGGATTTAGTGGGTTTGTTTGGTTTAACGGTCAGGCGTCATTCTGCTATTCACGGTGCCGTTGATATACGAGAAACAAAAGGATCAGATTGATGTTTTAATTGAGAAAGCAGAGGCTGAGATGCAGAAACAATTTGAGGTAATTCAGGCAAAAGTTTTAAGCAAGGTTCCAAGAGGACAAAAGGAGAAGAAGGCTGCATAAAGAACTGTTTAATTGTTGTGAAAATTATGACATTATTTATTTCATTCATTCAGTATCATTCTCCTTCCCTTATATGTATTTATTATTATTATCATTATTGTTATTGTCAAGACTTATATCATTTATACCACTAGAGTACGTTGCTTTGTAAGGCATTAGTGAAATGCAAGTAGTAATTGACAAGATGTAAAAAGTTTGATAGAATCATATAAATTATAATTTGTAAGTATATATTACCCACGTTAATTTGAAAAGGGAAAATAGATTAAGTTTATATGACTAGGATTGGGTTTTAGCGAGAACTTGAGGTTATCAGTTGGATGGGGAAATGATGCACATTAGGATGAGATGTAGTAGATCAATTTCCTTCTAAATCACATTTTATGAGAAGACATGAGATTAAAAGTAATTAACGGTTTAGATCCACTTGTCACATCCTGCCAAGAGGTTGTCTGGGAATCCGGAACAGTCTAGATTAATCAAGAGATTGGAGGAACCTTGGAAAAGATTTAAGAGGAGCCAAGAAAGGATCAGGAAAAGATAGGCATATTCTAGAAGGCTCCATAATGCACCACCCACCTGTAAACGCTCGGTTGACTTAGTCAATGGAGGGCTTTTGGAGAAATTGACCAGGGTTCGAGGTCGGCCCACTCTATTGTGCTAAGCGTTGAGACATGATGTAATCTGCCAAGGGGCTGATCAGGTGGGGGTCAGTTGGGTCCAAAGGACCACGGGGTTAGGGTTTCCCCGCCAAACATTAACCTTTTGGAGCATTCCTTTTGCTAGAAGTTTTTTTGTAAATATCTAGATGTCATAGAGTAGTATAAATAGAGGTTGTCTTTCATTTGTAAATCACACTCCAACTTTTTACAACTTGAGTAATGGAAGCATAGAGTTCTCCCATGCATCTTATCATTCTTGCTTACTCATCCTTATTTGGTATTTTAGTACTTTGGCTGACTTGGTACAAGAACTAGGGGTGTAAACGAGCCGAGTCGAGTCCAGTATCAGGTAGTTCGAGTCGAGTCGTTAGTATCTCGAGTCGAGTTTTGACCGAGTCGAGTTTTAACCAAGTTTTGACCGAGTCGATCTCGAGTAGCTCGCGAGTTGTCTTGGCTTAAGCCGAGTCGAGCCGAGTATCAGGTAGTTCGAGTCGAATCGTTAGTATTTCGAGTCGGGTTTTAGTCGAGTCGAGTTTTGACCGAGTTTATCCGAGTCGAGTTTTGACCGAGTCGATCTTGAGTAGCTTGCGAGTTGTCTCGACTCGTTTACACCCCTAAAACAAGAACTAAGGCTCCACACGAGCTTGTAAGGACAACTACGTGACACACTTCTCACATGCTCCTGCACTACCTATATATATATATGACTAAATTCAAACAGTTTCAATTATCTACTATTTTGTGTAAAAAATAAAATTTGGTTAGTGCTTAGATAATGCAAACATATTCAAATTTAAACTATAAATTTTGTTTTGTATGTTTATTTAAATCATATTGTAATATCTAATAAACATAGGATCATGTGAGAAGTGTTATTTTTGATGAAAAGTGTGAGAAATATTTTTATATTGTTGATCACTTTTAATCAAATAACCTTTGATAAATTACCGCTTAAAAGGTAATTGATTTGGTGTATCTTATCCTGGTATTCATTCATTTCTATCAAAAAGAGTTGTAGGCTTGGGTTATCGGTTGAAAAGAATTCATTCATTTCAAAATACATCTTTAATATTAAAATTTTCTGACCCATATTGAGAATAATCCTTAATTTCAATTGATTTATATTTACAAAACAAAATATAACTTTAAATTCCGAATAATTAGTGGCAATTGAAATTGCTGAAAAATTAGTTATTAAGATTGAGTTAAAACAATAAAACTTTTTTACCTAAACACATCATCTATAAAAGATACATTCGTAAGTTTCTATAACATAATGAAACCTTGTAGTTCAATAATGATAGACCTAACATCAGGTGAGATCAAACTGTTTTCGTGAGATCACGTGAGACCAATACTTAACGTATGAAACTTCACCAAAAAACACCGTGAAGGTAAATAAAACTCGAATACGCAACCTAAAAAACACTTTCGATGCAAAAAAAATATCTAAAACAAGGTAAAAGACGAAACCTTCACAGCTTACAAATAAATAATGCGAACCTTCATAGCGGAAATGCTATGAAGGTTTTGTTTTTGTTTTATACTTTTTTTGGATTTTTTTTCTTCGATAGTGTTTTTTAGTTTGTTTTTACAATGAGTGTTCAAAAAAAAATTTACCTTCACAAATGTATTGATGTGAAGTTTCATATAAAATATGTTGGTCTCACGGAAACAGTTTGGTGTTACGTGAACTTAACCTTTAATGATAAATTGACTAATCAATCGGTTTTAAGACCGATTATAAACTATAGAGTAAACTACAATTTGGTCCTTGTGGTTTACATGTATCTCTAAGGTAGCGTTTGGTATGCAAACATCATTGGACATGATAGGACAAGACAGGACTGGACGGGACCGGACATGACTGGACAGAACAAATGTCTGTTTTGTGTTTGGGACGCCTAGAACTGGACTGGACAGAACTAGGCAAGTTATCCCAAAAAATTATTTGATGATTTTATATGACATAATAGTTATAATTAACAAAAATAAACTAAATTATATAATTTATTAAAAATACACAATTTTCATAAACATAAACACACACACACACGTATATATATATATATATATATTTATAGGGGTGGGTTCAAATGCGAACCACTTTTTGGTTGTGAACGTGAGGACAGCCGAGAGCGCGACACGTGGCGGATGACTAGGCGCCACGTTAGATCAACGGCGGATGACTAGGCGCGATTCATGGGAGGGCATTGAATTAAAGGGGGGGGGGCACACTCAAAGCCACCACGTGTCGCACTCTCGGATGTCCTCACGGTCACAACCAAAAAGTGGTTCACATTTGAACTTTCCTCACACATATATGATTTTTATGTAACTGATGTTGATGGTTATGGTAGAGGTGGAGGTGGTAGCCAACGATAATACTAGTAATGGTGGTAGTGGTGGTCGATGGTTGTGGAGAACGGGAAGATGCTGGGTAGTGGTGGTGGTGGTTGCGGTGGCGATGGACAATTGCAGAGGTGGTAGACGGTGGTGGTAAGTAATAATTGACAGTTGTAGAGGTGGTGGAGGAGATTGTTGTAGTGGAAGAGGAGGTGGAGGTTGCCGATAGTGGCTACCGGTGGCACCGGCCACGACTAGTGGTGGTAAACACGAAAACAAATACCATATTGAAGTTATATATCAAACGAATGTTAGTTAGTAATATATTAGTTTCTGTCTCATTTCTGTCCCATGTTGTTCCATCTATTTTGGTAGAACAAAAAACAGCCATTTTGTCCTACCTTGTCCTTGTTTCTGTCATGTTCCATGTCGCACCAAACGTAGGACAGTAAATTTCTGTTTTGTCTCATGCGCGCCAAACGTGGGACAATGAGTTTTAAGCCGTCCTGTCCTGTCCCACGTACCAAATGCAGCCTTAAAGCACTCTTTAGACTTCAATAACTACAACTATCGTCCCTATTATTTACAGTTTGCTTTGAAAATGGTCTATGGTCACTAACTTTGTTAAATATCTCCGTTAATTAGCTATTTATGTCTCTTTTATTCTTTTCCAGGACACATGTTTTTACAGGAGACTTTTTCAAAATGATAAAGACATAAATGCTTTTTACTTAATGGAGATAGTGATCAGAAACCATTTTCAAAGCAAAATGTAAACGAAAAGAATGATAGTTGTAGTTATTAAAGTCTAAAGATCACTTCGAAGATTTATATAAACCAGTCAACAGTGTTGTGGTTATTGCTTATGGGGATTCATAGCGCTTTAATCGAGTTCGAGCCTTTCCAGTGCGCATGCCTGGAGACATTTAAGTGGGGACATGTTCATCCCCAAAAATAGTCCTGGATAGTCGTGCTTTGGCCGGACACCCTTCCAATAAAAAAGGATTTATATAAAGCACAGGGACCAAAATTGTAGTTTACTCTAAACTATAACACCTCACATGAAATATTCATTTGTTAATGTTGATTTAGTACCAATTGAATGATTAGAAAATAGAAATGAAAATTGAAAAGTTGTTGATAGCGTTTTGATTGTTAAGGGGTTAGAAAATAAAAAAGTAAAAGTTAGGGGCTTGGATTGCCAGATCGTAAAACTTTTCAATTTTGGGGTTAATTACGTTTTTTGCATTCGCCAAGCACCAAAACCCTAGAATTCACGGACAAAGATTGAGAGCAAGTTCTCGACGATTTGATTTGAGGTAATTAATATTCTGTTGTAAACTCGGAATTAAGCACTTATTTGTTAGTTAATTTATGGTGTGTTTTTAGGATCTTTTGGTGTAGATCTAGACTTATCAGCGCTAATAAAACCTCTAAATTCTCTGATAATAAGGCCATGTTTGGCAAACTAGCTGATAAGCTAGCTGTTGATTGATAAGCTAGCTGGTAGCCGATAAGCTAGCTTATGAATTTGGCAAAAACTAGCTTATGGGTATGTAAAAGGGATGACAAAAAAGGGTATTTTTAAATTTAATAATTAATATTAATAAAGGTATAATTGGAAAAAGGCTACAAAAAGTTACTTAAAATAGGGTTTCAAAACTAGCTTATGTTACATTTTTTGATGTACTAGCTTATAAACTAGCTTAATTTTGCCTAAGAGTCTAAGACATCCTAGCTTATCACATCACATTATTCTTAACCTACAGCATCTATTACTATTGTTGATTTGTTGGCAGGGTTCCACTTTCACATTTCATTTTTGACGAAAAATGAGGAAAAGGAAACGGCAGGCACAAAACAAGGTGAATTCTTCTAAAATCTTAACAACATATTATGTGGTTTTTTCCTTTTCAATCTGTGTTGAGTATTATTATAATTTGACTTTGATCTTCTGTACTAGAAGGTCATTTTTAAGTGGATTTAGCATCTGTGTTGAGTATTATTATAATGGAATGGAACAATTGAATTTCAAACTTCTTGTAATTGTTCCATTGTGGTGTGTATGTGATGATCCTATTCCTATAATGTTATTAAAACTAAGTTTTCTTGTTTTGTTTATGTTATGTATGTTTACTTTTTGAAGGAGGCCTTCGTAATCTTGGTCCGCGTGATCTACTGAGCCGATTGCCGGATGAAATTCTTGTTTCTATTCTGTCCAAATTGGCTCTTAGGGATGCAGTAGTCACTAGCAAGCTTTCAAGGAGATGGAGGTATATTTGGTGTCAAACAGATCGTTTAGTCTTTGAGGACGAAGAAAGATGGAGTTTGATGGATACCTTTTTAAACAACAAAGAGAGTAGTATCAAGTACATGAGTTGGGTTGACCACATTATTCATCAGCACAAGAGCCCCATTGTTGACAACTTTAGGATTCGTTTTGGTTTGGACGAGAACGCAAAGGGTGCAATTAATAAATGGATTAAGTATGCGATTTCAAAAAATGTTCAGACGTTAGAATTGTCTTTGCTCAGAAGCCCTACAACAACTGGGGGAAACTATTGTTTTCCCAATGGATTTTTTGATAGGAAATGTGGGTCGTCTTTGTTGAAACGACACCCGTTCAATGATCCACCGGTTATGGAGATAAAGTTTCTCAAGTCTCTCATCCTGAGGTTTGTTGATGTGGATGATGAAGGCCTAAAGAAAATCCTCAACAATTGTCCGGTCCTTGAACATCTATCCATTCTTGCCTCATGCAAATTAGTGAAACCTGAAATCCATGGTAAAGGCCTCGTGCTGAAAAAGCTTGGTATTATATCATGTTTTGGACTTGAATCCATTAAAATACGTGATTCAAGTATTGCGTCCTTCAAGTGCCATGGTGCTTCATCAATTACATTAAGATTTGATAATCTACTAAAGCTTGAAAAGATTCGTATCGATAAAGGCCATTCTTGGAAGGAGCTTAATGATATGTTTTGCCTGATATCTTGCTTACCGTATCTTCAAGTTCTTCACTTGTACCTACATCATGTACAGGTTAGAATCATGTTTTGAAATTGTTGTATTTTTTTCTTCTTAAGATGTTATTGTTAACTGTTTCAATCTTATTTTTCCAAGGGAGACATAGAGCTTCATCCGTTCCCTATGCTACGAAAGCTTAAACGATTCATAATCAAAGTTTTAGAAGAGGATGAAGATGAAGATAGTTTTTTTGTGCTGCCTTCCTTGCTAGAAGCTTGCCCAAATTTGCAGACACTTACAATTATGGTATTTGATTTATCTTTTTTACTTCAAGAAAAGACTTAACTGAATTGGTATCCATCTTTTTTTTACTTGTTTGGGATGAAGCGTATGTTTTATCTTAATGGTTTTGATTGGATTTTGCGCCAGAGACACAACTCGCCTGGAGTGGAAAAGATGAATAGGGAGGTAAGGCAAATGTCTAAAAACCCCCATAAACATCTAGAGGTGGTGGAGATGCTCGAGTATCATGGGTGGACTAGTGACGTTGAATTATTCAGTTATTTCATTCGAAATTGTGTTGCATTGAAGAAGCTTGTGATCGAACCAATATTGTGGGACAAGAATGCTGCTAGATACCATGCACAACAAGAGTTGAAACCAAGAACACCTGCTGGTGTTGAGTTGGTGATACTATAAACTACCCTTCAACAACATGATGTCAAATGAACAAATCCAGATTAATTGTTTTCAAGCTAATTGGAATTTGTTTTCGTTAAGAGTTAAACATACATAAAATGTAATTTCTTTTGTAATGCTATCCACGTGCATGTTAGCATTGAGGTAGCATGTTTACTTCCTTCTCACTGTTTTTTACCTGGTAAAGACACTCGTTTGGATAAGAGGTGAGTTGTTTCTATGGTGATCGGATGTCGAAACGTCAATCATTCTGTAACCCAAAAGGCCATCTAGACATCTTTAAGAGGACATGTAAATCTCTTTATAGTTATTTGTAGAACCCAGGTGTTGAGAAGAGTCAGAATCATCTATCTTTAAAATGCTTTCTAGTTTAGTTTACTTCTTTTGTAAACAATCTTATTTTGTTTAGCCCTTGTTTGAGGTTTGGAACCTCGGGGGCCGTTGTTGACAACTTGTGTAACTTCCTTTTCCCTATAAAAGGAAAAGGATGTTTAGGGTTTTGTGTGGGAATCTATATTTTACTTAATTGGGCAATTATTCTCCATTGTTGAGTTTTTCATCAAAGCTTCATTGATTTCATCCTATTGATTGGATTTCCATCCATTTCTTCTTCATTTTCATTGTTTTAGGGACAACAATTGGTATCAGAGCCAATCTTGTTGGTTCCTTGGCTTTTAGTTTGATTTTAAAAAGGTTCTAAAGGTTTTTCAAGTTTTGAGTTTTTCAAAACTTTTGGATTTTCAATCCAAAAGGTGTTTTAAAAGGGCTTAAATTAAGTGTTAAGTGATTCCCCATAGTTTTCTAAGCATTTTCCTACATTTTGGGGGTCTAAACACTTATTTTTAAGAGGTTTTTAAGTGTTTTTGAGAAATTTTTCGAGCTTTCTGTGCAGGTTTTCCGAATCGGAAAACGAGAGCTGAAATATCAGCTCAAATTTTCCGAGTCGGAAATTGCTCATTCTCCGAATCGGAGAACTCTCCTTTTCCGAATCGGAAAACTCTGTTTTCCGAATCGGAAAACGAGTCTCTGACCCGGGATCTTGCTCTTGAGAAACTTCTCTCTTTTCCGAGTCCCTTTTCCGCACCCACCTGTTCCGAATCGGGAAAGCTCCTTTTCCGAATCGGAAAAGAGTGTTTTCCGCACCACACTGTTTTGAGCCAAATCCGAATCGGAAAACATCTGTTTCCAAGTCGGATTTCGCCTCTTTGAGCCGAAACTCTTGCCGTTTTGTTTCTCAAATTCGACACCAAGCTTGCTTTCAAAACCTTTTAATTTTACCAAGCTTTCTGTGTCCCGAGGCGCTCGAAACATCAGCTTTTTCAAAACCTTTCTGTGTTCAAGCCAAGTGAATCTTACAAGGAGGTCTCATTCTTTTCTCAGAAATGTCGAAGGAAATCCTGGGGATTGGTTCCGAAACTCGCCCTCCTGTCCTGGTGATGGGCGAGTACCAGCAATGGAAACGCCGGATGATACACTTCCTAGACATGCTCGACGGAAATCTCATGAAGTCAATCCGTGAAGGCCCAATCCGACCAACTGTCACGGTTGCCGCTGTTCCCAAAACCGATACATGTCCCGAACTTCCGTCTTATGTAGTCGAAAAGCCAGTTGAGATGTTCAATCCAGAACAAAGAGCCCGGCACCTCGTTGACAAGCGTGCACTGACCCTTCTGATTATGGCTCTTCCTAATGATATGTACGCAAGAGTGGATAGTCTGACAAACGCACGAGACGTTTGGTTAGAAATAGAGCAGCAAATGCAGGGAGGTGACACCGCCCTCGAGAGTCAAAAGGAAAGTGCCTTAAACGCTTACGAAGGCTTCAAAGCCAGGGAAACCGAATCCCTCACCGAGTCTTATCAAAGACTGAACGCCTTCGTAAATGACCTACGAAGACTCGGGATAGAAAAGTCAAAGTACGAGGTGAATGTTAAGTTCCTGAAGAACCTGACATTGGCATGGCAGAATCTGGCGATCAACTTACAGCTGAGCCGAAATCTGGGGATTATGGGTCTACATGACCTTTTTAGCATGATGGTTCAGCATGAGGAATTCATCACTGGCGGCAAGTTCAAAAATGCTGTTGACCCTCTGGCACTCGCGGCAGTACCATGTGGAGGATCAAACTCAGCTCCCTTCCAGCATCAACAGTACAGCAACTCATCTCCTCAGCAATTCAACCTCTCACCACCTCAGCACTATCAGGAGAATTACAATCAGGAGTTCAACGGGAACTATGGTTCAAACTACCAAGAGTTCAACTCGAACTATAATCCAAGCTATCAACACCCAGATGATCCGTTAATCATCTCAATATCTGATGATGAGCTCTTTCATGTGAATGAGTCCCTTGCCCTCATCTCTAATAGCGTACAAAAGCTGAATTCCAAACGTGGATACAGCAGACCTAGGGGATCTGGATACCCCAGTGGAGGAAGGATGGGGCAAGGCCGAGGTGGACATTACCAGCAGGAACGAGTTCAGTTTGGGAATCAAGGAAGAGGAGGATACCAGCAAGGGGACAGATATCAGAATCAGCATCCAGGAAGATACCGTGGTGATCAAGGCCAGTATAGGGAAGCAAGGGGAAGCTACAGAGATAACACCTACCTGGACTATCAGGGAGGTCCTGGAGATCAGGGAGATTGGAGAGGACAAGTCTCTCATATCAACTATCGCCAAAACCAGAGAAACTACACTCCTGAATCAGGATACATTGATCGTCAAGGATATGGCAGCGGGTACGAAGGTGGCCAAGATGGAAGACGTGATGATGGAAGATATGGAAGAACTGAAGGCAGTCAAGGTGGTCGGGAATATGGACAAGATCAAGAAAGGAACTATCCAGAAGGCAACCATCAGAGTGGTTCTTCCAGGCAAGCCCCGAGAGAAGGACATCATCAAGGTCCTGTTGAGATTGGTGATCAAAGGTTGAATGCTCCTCCAGCTCCAGTGAATAGTGGTGCTCCTACCCCAGCTCCTCAAAAGACCGCTAGTGCCACTACATCCTGCTTCAAATGTGGTAAGCTGGGTCACTATGCGAACAACTGCCCTGTCAGATACAAGGATGCTGCATACTTTGAGAAGAAGGCAGCATTGATGAGGAAGAAAGAGAAGGGAGTTGCTTTGCTAGTCGATGAGGAAAACTGGGTGTGTGAGGAAGAAAGCTCAGACGAGGAAGATCATCTTGTTGGGGGTCCGTGTTTGATGGCAGACTTCGAAGGACCTGAAGATGTTGGCCCCAGCACATATCGAGACCTCGACGCTTCTGAGGTATCCACTATTCCTGACTTAACTGATGATGTGACAATGTTAGAATCTAGAATTTGTGAACTTGAGAGATGTCTCCAATCGGAACGATCTCTCGTCACGAAATTTAGAATCGACAGTGCCATATACAAAAGCTCTCTTGAGGACTTGACCATAGTGTACAATCGTGAGACTCTTGAGTCTAGCGTCAGAGAGTCCAATTTGTCAAACAAACTCAGTTGTCTTCAGAAAACCCATGAGAAACTTAACAGTGACCATGGAGAGCTCCAAATAAAATTCCAGTTGCTTTCAGAAGAAAGAACTAGACTGTTTTCCAAAATTCAAGAGCTTGAAGATAACAACTTTAAAAGAGGACAATCTGAACAGACCTTGAGCATTCTTACACAGCATGCCAACAAAAATCCTTTCTATAAAGCCAGACCCGGACTAGGATTGTCAGAAAACCATGTTTTAGAAAAGGCACCTTCTAATCTGTACAATTTTGAGGACATGGCCGCCTCCAAACCCAAGCCTGCCCTAGTAGGAGGACATGTGACCGAGGAATTCGTTAGGCAGACTGTCACATATACCGAAGTTATAAATGGTGAGACCATAACCACGACCGTCAGTCCAACGAACAGCAACTCTAGCAGTCCACCCACTAGCCCTGCTCCCAACAAACCTATATTTGTCCCAGCCAGTGATCCAACCAACACTAAGTCCACATGGGAAGGCATCAAGGCTAGGACCCCTAGGGTAGCTATGCCGCCCATCAACTACTCAGACCTGAACACTAGTTATGACACTAGGAAGATGGATTTTTTAGAAGAGACCTTAGTTATCCCACCAGAGGATGTTTCCGCAACTAAGGGTCCCGACCTAGTCGAACTAGAGAAGGAAATGTTTGGACTTAGACTAAAAGCTATGGATCTGGACGCATGTCAACATCAGATACTGAATCTGAAAGTGCTTATTTCTGAAAAAGACAACTTGGTTCACACTTTGAAGAAAGACTTGATCGAGGCAAATGCCGAGAGAATTAGAATGTCTTCAGAGTGTGAGACCGCAGCCTCAAACTTTACTGATTTTCAACTTAAGGTTGCGGATCTTGAGGCACGATATGTTCTCCTAAATGTTCATTCAGAAATTGCAAGAGAACTTGATCATGATGAAAAGATCAATTATCGTGTAGCCTTAACCAACCAACGTGTGTCAAATTCCATTTTGAAAAGAAAAGTCATGTACTTTGCACACCTTTCAGAATCAGTTAATGATAAGACTACTCCACTCCTCAACCATCCGATAGTTACTCCCCAAACCAAATCTGTTACGGATTTAGAGGACTATTACACCCTACTGTCAGATGATGATGAACCCCTCAACTCACACCATAGGATAACTGAACCAACGACTATCCATGATCCTAATGTTGAATACGATCTGAAGGTGTTCTTAGATGAAGGTGATGATCCTTCAGGCTTTATTCCAAAAGGGCCAAAATCTGTTTTTGTAAAACCTGAGAAGTCTGTTGAGTCACGAGCTCCTATTTCTGAGAACAGTAACCCTAAGGGTGAAAAATGTGTTGGTACTGACAAGGGAAAGTTAGTTAAGCCTCACGCACCCAAAGGACTCCAGAAAAAGCATTCAAAGTCTAACGATGCTCGTAACTCAGCTAAACCCATTAAAAGTCTTGACCTTAATTCAAGCAGCTTTGAAGTGGGTGAGACCTCTCAGTTAAAACCAAAGCAACCTTTCTCTTCCACAAAACCTAAGTTTTCAAAAACATCTTCTGGAAAGGGTGGCAACTCTTCTCCTATTAAACCGTCATCTAACTCACACCATGCTCTAAATGCAGATGGGAGGAAGAAGGATGGTGGACAGGAAGTGAAGCCACCGAGGAAGGATCACCGAGGAAGACCCAACTATTTTCCAGCTTTCCCTAAGCAGCATAGTCCTAACCGTGCGGGTCTTGGCTATGCTCCACCTAGTGTAGGAATTAATTCAAACATGTCTGTAAAACGTAATCGACATTTAACTCATGCTTTTGACTCTTTGCATAATGACATGTGCTTTATGTTTGACAATTTTCTGCGCTATGGTGTTTATGATTCCTTTAATGCTGATGTGCCTAAAATCAAATCTCGAAAGAGAAGAGGGAGAAAAAGAGGAAAGGGGAAACCTTCCTCGTCAGTGCAGTCCCCTAAGCCTAAGGAGAAATCCGAAAAGGAGACTGCATCGACCAATTCAATTGTTTCTGACCCTAAGGAACCCATTTGGCAATGGGTCCCTAAACAAGCCTAATTGTTTTGCAGATCAGTCATGTGTGGTACTTTGACTCGGGGGCTCACACACACATGACTGGGCAGCGGTCCTTCATCTTCGACTACGTTGAGAAGTTTGAGGGATACATAAAGACTGCCGACAGAACGCCGTTGCCGATATTAGGGTCGGGCAAAATCACCAATGGAAAGTACATCATTAAGGGTGTACGTTATGTGGAGGGATTGGGGTACAACATGTTTAGCTCCAGCCAGTTCTGTGATAACGGATACTGGGTGAAGACCTTTCAGTACGGAAGTGACGTGAACGATGAAGACAACAACGCTATTCTCTCCGCCAGGCGAAATGGCAATCTCTACACAACCGTCTTCCGTTCAATCCCTCAAACACACCCCCAGTTTGAAGCTAACCCGAAGAATGCAATCTGTCTGCTCTCAAAAGCATCAAAAGGGGACAGTTGGTTATGGCACCGCAGACTATGTCATCAGAACTTCAAAGATATGAACAAGCTGGTTTCTAAGGGATTGGTCAGGGGACTACCTGAGCTTCGCCTTTCCAAGGACACTCTCTGTCCTGCGTGCGAACAAGGAAAGATGACCAGAAGCTCCCATCCACCGAGAATGGATACGAATTGTCAAAGTCCTCTCGACCTGATACACATGGATCTTTGTGGACCTATGAGAGTAGAAAGTCTCGCCAGAAAGAAGTATATGCTGGTTCTCGTAGATGAATTCTCTAGGTTCACTTGGATTGAATTTCTTCGAGACAAATCAGAAGCTGCTGAACGAATCATAGCCTTCATCAAACGCACACAAGTTCTCTTGGGACGTCGGATGAGGAAAATACGTAGTGACAACGGTACTGAGTTCCGCAACGCAAAGCTGCAATCCTTTCTCGAAGAAGTGGGGATCACTCACAACTTCTCGGCAGTTCGCACACCTCAACAGAATGGGGTCGTAGAAAGGAAGAACAGGACGTTGGTCGAAGCAGCAAGATCCATGATGGCTCATTCTGGAGTTCCTCAACAGTTTTGGGCTGAAGCCGTTTCCACAGCATGTTACACGCAAAACCGGACTCTGATCGTAAAACGGACTGGTAAAACCGCTTACGAGATGGTCGAACAGCGTAAGCCAAACATTGACTTCTTTAGAGTTTTTGGTTGTAAATGCTATGTTCTTAATGACCGGGATAATTTGGGTAAGTTTGACCCTAAGTCTGATGAGTCTATCTTCATCGGATACTCACATAACTCTAAGGCTTACCGAGTTTTCAACAAACGGACCCGAACTATCCTGGAAAGCTCAAATGTTGATTTCTCTGAATCTGAAACCTATCTGAATGCTAGTTCTAGTAGTGTGTCTGCATCTTTCCCTGAATTGTTCCCTTCACCACCGAGCACAGATCCGTCTTCTAACTTTTCTGCTTTAGACTTTTTAGATCTCGCGGAATACGATCTGCACACTCTAACGAGTCCAATCGTAGTTCCCGCTCCAACAGGTTCGACCACAACCACAGTGACATCTGATGCCTTCGTCACGGAGCCCTCCTCCAGCACTTCAACTCACTCCGTGACACCTGAGTCCGCGGCTCCCCCATCTGAAGTTTCATCCGCAGCTTCACCGGCATCTGATCAAGAACAGACTCCGCACCCTGTTCTTACTCCAATTCCAGAAGAAGCTCCACTACCTTCCCCGAGCACGGCCCAACGATCATATGCTCAGGTAGTTAGAGAGCCCCGGTTAGAGGCTGCACCGCGGGTTAACCAGGCTGAAGGCACATCAAGTGGGAACCTAGAAGAGGTCTTTGCTGTGCAAGATGAGAACGACGCCACCAACAACCGACAGGCTTATATCACTCACCCTCACACTCGAAGGTGGACAAAAGATCATCCCCCCACCCAGATCATCGGGAGTCCCTCACAACCTGTAAACACTCGATCTGCAAAGCACACTGAAAATCTGATCCTTTTCGGTGGATTCTTGAGCGATTTTGAACCATCTGATGTTTGGAAAGCTCTTACCGATCCCGACTGGGTGATCGCCATGCAAGATGAGCTGGCCGAATTCGAGAGAAACAAGGTTTGGCGCTTGGTAGAACGACCATGGGGAAAGACAATCATTGGCCTCAAGTGGATACTCCGGAACAAAACCGACGAGAATAATCTCATCATCCGGAACAAAGCTCGCCTGGTCGCCAAGGGTTATCGCCAACAAGAGGGTATCGACTATGATGAGACGTACGCGCCAGTAGCCCGAATTGAAGCAATCCGAATCTTCCTTGCGTATGCTGCACACAAAAACATGACAGTCTATCAGATGGACGTCAAATGTGCCTTCCTGAATGGAGTCTTCAAGAAGAAGTGTACGTTGAGCAACCGGAAGGGTTCGTCGATTCTCGATTCCCAAATCACGTCTACGTTTTGGATAAAGCGCTTTACGGTCTAAAGCAAGCTCCGAGGGCATGGTACGAAACTCTCACTGACTACTTACTCGGAGTTGGCTACAAGAAAGGTACTATCGATCCCACTCTATTTCTCAAGAAGTCAGGTAAAGATTTAATTATCGTTCAGATATACGTGGATGACATCATCTTTGCGTCTACTAAACCTGAGATGTGCCAAGAGTTTGAGAACACCATGAAATCCCAATTCAAAATGAGCATGATGGGCGAGTTGACGTTCTTTTTAGGACTTCAAGTTCGACAGCGCCCTGATGGCATTTTTATAAATCAAGCCAAATATGTTCAAGATCTTTTAAAACGATTTGATTTCGGTGGCTCAAACTCCGCGGCCACACCAATGCCCAAAAATTTTCAACTCTCTGCTGATACTTCTGGTAAACCGGTTGACCAGAAAACTTATAGGGCAATCATTGGTTCCCTTTTATATCTCACGTCTAGTAGACCAGATATCGTCTTTTCCACGGGTGTCTGCGCTCGTTTTCAGTGTGACCCACGGGATTCACATCTGTCTGCAGTCAAGAGAATCCTTAGGTATCTGAAGGGCACACCGGATTTTGGCCTTTGGTACCCGAAGGATTCTGGTTTTGAACTAATTGCATATACAGACTCAGACCATGCAGGTTGTAAGCTAAACAGAAAAAGCACATCTGGTGCTTGTCAATTTCTCGGGGACAAGTTGGTCAGTTGGTCATCCCGGAAACAGACTTGCGTATCTTTGTCAACCGCGGAGGCAGAATATGTAGCCGCCGCCTGCTGCTGCTCGCAAGTTCTGTGGATGAAAACACAACTAGCTGACGTTGGATACACCATGCATCGAATTCCCATCTACTGCGACTCCAAAAGTGCAATACAGATCACGGCAAATCCGGTTCAACATTCTCGGACGAAGCATATCGACATTCGATATCATTTCATCAAAGATCACGTCGAGAAAGGTAACATTGAACTATACTTTGTTGAGAGTGACTATCAGCTTGCTGATTTGTTCACCAAGCCGTTTGACGAGAAGCGTCACTTTTTCCTCCTAAGCAAGTTAGGAATGCTAGACCTCCCTGCCTGAGGTCTAGGGGGAGTCGGGAGTTCTTAATTTATATGCATGTGTGTAGGGGGAGTCTGTAGGATTTCTATACATGTTGCATGAATCGAGGGGGAGCACTAAGTCCTGTATTTACTGTTTGATGTGCTTACTAATGTTCTCGGATCCATATCACCTTGGATACCACTTTTATATTCTATTTTGTAGATATGGATCCTCACAACGACTTCTGGTTACTTCAGATCAGGACTCGCTCTAAACCCAGTGAGACGAACCAGGTAAGTCTCTTTTCTCGGAAGTCGAGGGCTGAACTTGTAACTTTTTGTGAACTTGAAAGTTCAGGGGGCGGTAGAGTACATGTCTTGAACTTACAAGTTCGGGGACTAACTTTGCCACTTTCTGCTTCTTAAAGTTCAGGGACTCGTTTTGCAAATCTTGTGAAACTTGTAGTCCAGGGTCTGTTTTGAAAATTTTCTGAAAATACAAGTTCAGGGACTTATTTGTAAGTTTTCTCAAACTTCAAGTCCAGGGGTGGTTTTTGCCAAACGGTGAAAGTCGGGTTAAGAGAGCCAAAAGGAGAGCCAAACACAGTGTTTTTGACCCAAACACAGTGTAATTCGGTAAAAATATAAATACCGGTTTTCAAGAATTACTTTTCACAAAATTCAAATTTTCATCTTTTTCTCTCTGAATTCTCACCCGAACCCACTTCGCGCTCGATTTCGGTTTTCGCTCGTTGTTGCTCCGATCGTCGATTTCTTTACATATTCGGATTCCTGGTAAGTAAACGATCAACCCTTATATAGTTTTAACATCCAAATCATGCGTTTTAATGCCTGGATCGAAGCCTAAAAGTTTTAAAACTTACCCGAAACCCAAACTTCTTGGAATGGGATTTCGGGACGTTAAAACGATCCATTGTTGCTTATAATGTTGTTATAAACTGATTTAGGATGAATGTTGATAGTTTAGGGCCTTAGATCGACGGTTTTTGAGCGGTTTCTATGTGGAGAACTCGAACAGTCTCGGTTTTCCGACTCGGAAAACTTGAATATTCAAGTTTTCCGAATCGGAAAACTTGAATGTTCAAGTTTTCCGCATCGGAAAACGATGAGTCTTATTGTATGTTTTCCGATTCGGAAAACATAGTTTTCCGAATCGGACTTGGTCTCAGTTTTCAAATGCATCTTTTCCGACTCGGAAAACGTGGAACCACCCTTATGGGTTTCCAAGGTTTTCCGACTCGATCGAGAGACCAAGTCTTGCCAAATTTTACTAAGTGTTGACATTTTCCGAATCGGAAAACCATGTTTTCCGACTCGGAAAACCTACATGTTTTCTCTCTAAGTGTGGGAGTTTCCCGACTCGGAAAATACCCTTTTCCGAATCGGAAAACTTGTCTGTTTATCCTTATGCTATTTTTTCAAGTGTTGAGTATTCCGACTCGGAAAACATTCTTTTCCGAATCGGAAAACTCCCCTCGTACTGTTTGCTCGTTTTCCGACTCGGAAAATACGAAACACCCTTTATTGGGTTTTCGAGGTTTTCCGACTCGCGCCTAGTCGAGGGTATAGTCTTTTCACGTCGTATTGTTTCTAACACTTAATGTATTGCAGAAATGGCTGATCAACAACCAATTGCTCCTACCTCACCCGTCGCCAACGCTGCTGATCTCGCACTGATCAACCCGACAGACATCGTCGAGATCCATCAGAACAACCAGTTCGTTGACTTGGCGAACTTCACCGTCCAAGATGACGTTGTTCTCGAGATTCTCCGAGCACATCCTCTTGCATACGCGATGCAAGCCACTGCTGACATCCCAATGATATATCTGCAGCAGTTCTGGAACACTTCCCATGTTGAGAACCGGGACGGAGTGCAAACCATCATCGGCCGAGTGGACCAGACTGATCTGACCTTCACTATGGAGGATCTTCGCAGAATCCTTCGTCTGCCAGCTGCAACTCCGGAGGCACCTTTTGACCCTCTCGTGTCTGGACCTGAGCTATTCAGCGAAGTGCTCGCTGTCGGAGTCCACTACACCGAGAACAACAGGCCGAGAGGAATCTCCCAGATCTCACAAGGAATGCTGCCCCCAATCTGGTACTCATTCTTCAACATACTCAACCGGACGATCTCTTCAAAGACCCATGGAGTGGACAAGGCATCCACCCAGTTCTGGCACATTTTCCATGCGGTCGCCTACGGAAGGCGGATCGACTTTGCTCAGCAAATATGGGCGGACATCATCGGTGATGTCAGAGCTGGACCGGGACGGACAAAACACACATCCATCCCTTGGATGCGCTTCTTCAGCCTGGTCATTCGAGACCACATGAACCAGAACCGAGCCGTCCGACGAAGATCAAACCACCTCCGCTTTGAAAGCCAACAGATAGGCCGAGCCAACAAGAAGAATCTGAGGCCTGGTCAGGTAGAGATGCACATACCGGCAATCGTACTCAACATGGCAGACCGCAGGTCAGTGAGTGTTAGGATGTACCGTATTTCCATAGGCTTAGAAGACACGTCTACGGACTCCTCAGAACCGGGGAGCCCTGCCCAAGACGTGCAACCCGTCCTTACTAGAAGCCGTACCTCAGGTACGGCGGGCCAGAGCTCCAGTGGGGGAGCTTCTGGCTCGGGAGTGATGAGAGTTGACGTAAGGGGAGGAGCGGGTAGAATTGTCGGTACGTCTGCCACTCCACACACCTCCAGAGCCGGTGCATACCAGACCATGATTCAGAACCGTGCCACTCGTGCTCGCACTCCTACAGTTGTAGAGGAGTCTACTGATGCCGTCCGCTTGCGCGAGTACACGAGTCACTTCAGGGTAAAGCAGTATATGGGCACCCTTCAGCAGTCACCTATCCACTCGTCATCGGAAGAACGCCGATCGCCGACGCCGCCGCAACAACCTACTGGGGAGGACGTGGAAGCTTCCCCACAAGAACAAGCACATGTTCCTCCACCACCTCACTCGGCGGCCGTCACCACTCAGGCAGCAGAACCGTCTGGCGATCCTTCTGGCGACAACTCCGACGGTCACGACTCTTCCGAGCACACTCCTACGGATCGTCGTGAGCCCGATGACGAGGCAACAGAGTCAGAACAAGTTGACTACGGATCCGACTCCGAGTTTCAACTATCAGATCCACCAAAGGGCGGGAAGGCCCAGGTGATAGATTTGGATGAAGCCACCTCCTCCTTCAACGACGACCGGATTTCTGGTGATCCCACTCTTATAGCGGATCTGGCGTCGGATGACCGAACTGTTGGTCAGGAGGAAGAAGGTGAGGCCGAAGTTGCTACCGGCTGGGGTCGAGAAGACAGCGAAGAGGAAGAAGAGAGAGAGGGGAGAAAAGGAGAGAGAGAGCAGAGAAAAAGAGACCGAAGACGTAGAGGTCCAGTTGAGCGAGCCTTGGGCTCAATTAGAGGAGGCGGATGTAGAAGTAGAGCCGCATAGGGTAGAATTGGATATCCCTTTAGCCCAGAGTCCAACCCCCACAGAGGCAACCCTCACACAGACCGGTCACTCGTTGACGTCAGGTCAAGTCGTTGGCAGCCAACCAACGCAATTGCACGCCCAAACCAGCCACTCGGCCATCTCTCAACAGATGGTCGTTTCACATTCTCACGGGGAATTAGCTCAACTTCCACCGGCCACTCAATCGGAGTCTGCCGGTGTTGAAATGAGAGAGGCTCTGCCCCACCTCTCGACATCTTTCCGTGCACCAGTCGTCCTAGAGCCACTCACAGACACCTTCAGGGTTGTTCATTTGACTAGGACACTTGTGGATGCTTCATCTGCCCGCCCAAGTGGCGAGGCCGGAACGGGGAGAGTTGGTGCGTCATTGGACGCCCTTCGAGGATCCACCGGAAGCCCCGACACCGTCAGCATTATACCAGCGGTGACATCGGGCCGAGAGAGTACCTCTTTAGGACTCTACTCGTCAACTGGAGCCCAAGTGGCACCGGGTTTAGTTTTTCCGGGACCGGGTCCGACAGACTCGAGCAAAGTCTATAAAGATGCTCACGCAACACCGGGGCTTTTGAGCCTGACGGATTCGGGCGGAATCCCTAAAACCGCCCCTGCACCAACGGGACTTATAGGTCCGACGGATTCGGACGACATCCTTAAAGTCGTCCAAAGCAGGTTATTAGCCGTGGAGCAAGCCAATCAGGCTCGGGACGCGCGGGTCGAGGCACTCGAGAAAGCCTTGGCCGAGACGGAGAGGAAGAGAATAGCCGATCTTGAGGCGTCGCGCAAGCTTCAAGAAGACCGGGATGCGGAGCTCTACGAGCTCAAACGAAGGATCAAGGGCAAACACTCGGAGGCTGCCCCTTCTACTGAAGCTCCCATTCCCAGGCCAACTGAAGATGTCCTCAGGCTCGCTCCTCCGACTTCGGGCGACCTTCCTCCTATCCCAGGCTACGTCACTGAGGTGGAGCACTTGATGATGGTCACCTCATACACCACTCAGAATGACCGCCTGTCCGCCCAAGTCCGAGAACAAGCTGCCCAGATCGAGCTGCTACAACAAAGGATTAGAGAACTGGAGGCCGTGTGTCGGTCCCAGGCTCAGCCTTCGAAGAGGAGGCATGATGACCCTGATGACTCCGCACCAGGTCCTCATGAGGGAGAGGTACAAGCTGCAAAACGGCTTCGCACCGACCTCCAACCTGGTTCCGGCTCCGGTTCATCAGCTCCAGCTCCAGGTTCCTCAGCCGCCCCCTCGAGCGCTCCCACAGACTTCGAGACCGCCGAAGCTCCCTATGTCGACTCTGAGGATGAAGACATTCCGGACATGGGGAGTTGGAGATATGAGAGGATTCCGGAAGGGGAGGCAGTTCAGTTTCCTCAAATGACGGACACGGCTCAGATTGATGCCGTTCTCCCAGAAGCAGCGCCTACTGAACCCTCAGAGTTCCAGATTCCGGAAGCAGCCCGGAAGATCTTGCGGTCGCTAGCTCAGAGCCTAAGGGTCTATCAGAAGGGAGACGACCTCGTCAAGGATCCTGACTACGCCAACCTCCTCTCAGCGCTCAAGTTCCCAACTCCAGAAGCCCCACGGACCGTCCACTCTACCGATCCAGAAACCGATGCTCCTACTGTCATCCAGCTCAACTGGAACCACTCCATCATCTTCCGTCCGTTCCTAGAAGAAACGTTCACCCGCATCCACCAGCAAGAGAAGCTGCACGCCTGGTCCCGAAAAGTCTACTTCGGGATCTCTCACATCAAGAACAAGAGACGGAGGACAGCGTACGTACATCAGCGAATGTGCAACTGGGCCACTCATGGACGCCAGAGGATCAGACGTCGCTTTACCAAGGTAACTGCCATGCGCCCCTACAGACACGGCCATCAGTTATTCCTTGAATATGATGTTCGCATGTACGGCACCGGTGTCCCTCGAGGTGAACTGCAGAACTGGACCTTCACAGAAGCTGACTTAGATCGGGTGCATCTAGAAGACCTTCTCACGATCATCAAATACCTCCAAGGCCCGATCCTCCGACCAAGGCACTACAGAGATGGCACGGAGATACTGAAGAAATACGTCTGTCACGCAATTTCTCTCGCAAGAGTGACGGACTACCAGCTTGCCATAGAAAGCCGCCAGCCGAAGGTCAACCTGCTGAGACCAAACCTGCTCGTTCCTGGTATCGATGCCTACACGCCTTACATGCCAACCAGGATACCTGAGCACGGAGTCCTGTACATCACTCAGAAGAAGAAGGAGCGCAGGTTTATGAGGTTTGGAGAGCTCTCCAGGTTCTGCGACGGGACCCTCCTCTATGTCTATAACGGCATGCAGAGCAGACTGCTGGCGGATCAGGTTCCAAGTCGGAGAATCATTGATGGAAAAGGAAAGCTGCTGGAGGCAATGAGGTTGATCGAGAAGAAGCTCAAGGAGCGGATGATGTACAGACGGGCAGAGGCTGCGATGCAGATGAGAGCACGGATCATAGGCGAGTGGGAAGAGTACCTGCAGATGTCCAAGTGGGAGCCTGCTCTGGAGCTTCCACCACCATTCTGACTTCTTCTCAAAGGGGGAGATTGTAGAACCCAGGTGTTGAGAAGAGTCAGAATCATCTATCTTTAAAATGCTTTCTAGTTTAGTTTACTTCTTTTGTAAACAATCTTATTTTGTTTAGCCCTTGTTTGAGGTTTGGAACCTCGGGGGCCGTTGTTGACAACTTGTGTAACTTCCTTTTCCCTATAAAAGGAAAAGGATGTTTAGGGTTTTGTGTGGGAATCTATATTTTACTTAATTGGGCAATTATTCTCCATTGTTGAGTTTTTCATCAAAGCTTCATTGATTTCATCCTATTGATTGGATTTCCATCCATTTCTTCTTCATTTTCATTGTTTTAGGGACAACATTATTAAATAGATACGGTATCCAGAAAATGAGTTTTTATAAAAACTTTGAAGTTCTATAGACATTATTAATTTATAGAGTTATAAATTCATCTAATACTTGAATGAAGTATTAGATGAATTTATTAGGCGTGCATATCGAGGATTGAGCGCTTGATATGGAAACCGAATCATTAGGCCATCCGTTGTGGTAGCGGCTTGAGGTACCCGGGTTACTCCACCCCGTCGGGTAGGAGGGGGAACACCATCGCGCCTCCCATCGGGTAGGTGGCTTTCGGTTTCTCCAAGTCGGTGCAAACAACCCCTCACCACCGCACCCCACCCACCCCCCTCTTTCTCTCTCTTCTTTCTCTCTATCTCTCTCTTCTTTCTCTCTCTTATTTATTTATTTTTTATTTAAATTTTAATTAAATGATTTTGGGTTGATAGTGGATGGATTGGGTAGTTTTAGGTAAAATAGTGGAAAGCTGATGTGGCCGTTGAAACCATTGGGTAGTAGTGGGTCGACAGCGGATGACTATAGGATGTAAATGTTTTTATAAACCTCACTACAAGAAAAAAGGATTTTAGAGAAAAAAGTTTTAAAGAAGGATTTGGAAGCATTTCTAAAAGAAATTATATGACAAATGTGAGAAATGTAATTGCATATAAGTTTTTTCTATCTAAAACCCCTCTAAAACCTTTTTCTACAGTTATATAAGGAAGGTTGTTGACGAAAGTAAAGGTTTCTCTAAAACCATTAGAGAAGCCTTTTTGGAAGAGGTATCCCAAACCACATTGGGCCCAGACTAATCCTCGGCAATTTTAGGCCGAAGCCCGACTGCTAAAGCATGCAGCCCGGGGTTGAAGCCCCCGTACCTCCAGAATGCGTTTTAAATACAAAAGTAAATCTTCTCTTAAGGTCATATTTTTTTTAGTGCCTCTATTATTTTTAACCCCCAAATTTAACCATTTATTTTGTTTATTTGACGTCCTACTAATTGGTATTGCAACTATGATAGATTTTATCATAAGTAATAAGATGAATTTATGTGTCAATGGTTATTTAAAATAAATAAAAAGATTTAATAAACAATAAATAAAAAATATTATATTTTAAGAGATTTTAACCTAAAGCTTTGGACAAATGTAGTTATCAATAGTTTAATAAAATTATTTGATTAGTTTTTTGATTAAAGTTATAATAGTTTATAATTAACCAATAAAAACAAATGTCTTAATAAAATAAATATTGAAAGTAAAAAGTAACAAAATATGAACTACGTAGTTTTAGAATAAAAACTATAAAGATGGGTCTATTATAAGAACCAAATATGTAATTTAATCAAACATTTTTCTTGATGAGTTAACCACGTAATTTAAGAAAGTTGGATGGAGGGATAAAAATGGAATGAAAATAAAAACCACAAAGATGACTTTAACGGTTAAGAACGAAAAGTGTTATAGATATCAAGCCAAAGGGACGAAAATCGTACATAACTCTAATTGTTTACTGGTCATCTTCCAGTAAAATGTTAGTATATATAATACGCACGGTTGAGATTAATTATACAATATGTTAATGAGATAACAAGTGTATATTATTTTATATTATTATGTTATACGAGGTTTTTTTGGCCCCGCGTTGCGGGGAGGAGAAAGGTTATAAAAATATAATTAAACAAATCAACAAAAAATAGTTCAAATGTAATATAAATTGATAGGACAATTATGGCGCAAGTGACGATTTATTATTAACCTAGAAAAGAAAATCCAGTCAGAAAATATAAAATTGAAATCGGGTTAATGTTGCTTTTGTTGTGGTCAATATTTCTCTGGTTAACTATGCCAATTAAAATTATGATGACTATTTTTGAACTTTTAGAAGTTTAAACTAAAAAAAATCCATTTTCTAGCCTGGTCCGGAAGCATCCGAAAAATCCCGTTGTGAAATCTCCAGAAAATTTACGTGGGTCCTCTATAATGATAATGAGTAGGTTTGCACCCGAAATAACCTGAAGAAAACCCCTCCCATTCCCCAAACGACTACATCCATCCATTTAAACGCGCGCGCGTCGTGCAATTTACGGGGTTGTGGCCAGATAATGTTTCATATTGTTGGGTGCAAAATCCGAAATGCTGGAAATGTATTCATCGTCGATAGCTTCGTTTTGATAGTTCGTGGGCCTGAAACGGACTCCCGTAGCAAAAGTTATGGTCGTCTTAAATTTTTGCCCAGACACCAAAGGGGGTACCTTTGGTAGCCTGGTGACGCAGGCGGAATGCGCGGAACGGATCGACAAGCGTCAAACCCGAAAAGGATAAGAGAATTACAAGCGTAAAACTCCAAGAACAAAAGAGATGAACTCTCAATAATAACTCACAAAGAGAAATTATATTAAAACTGATAATATGATAATCTGATTACAACTGAAACCCAAACATCCTATTTATAATCCTAAACAAAAAGAGATAACTAGAGAAAGTAAGTAAACTAAATCTATTCTAATAATTATTCTAACTTGGTAAATAAGAAAACAAAGAAAAGGAAAGTAAACAATAAAGAAACTAGATAATTATAACCCTACACTACTCAGGTAATAAAATACTTAAATAGACAGATCATGGCTATCTTTTCCGGATTGATCAGACGGGCAAAACGACCAGCAAGAAGCTCGCGCCGCGAGCTGCTTCTTCGCGCCACGAAGACGGCGCTGTTCCGACATTGAACTTTCTTCCTTTTTCGAGCGTATCTGCCGGGTTTCCAGAAGTCCGTAAAAAACTCCAACATGGGTCGAAACTGATCTGCATCAGTCACCCCTACTTGAAAAGAACTCGACCCCGAGTTCACTCCAAAGTCGAAAAGATATTGTTGCGATCGTTTCCATGTAAGTGATACTTCATCGAGTTCAAACGGATAATAGGCAATAACACTTTGGTTGGACGTGTGTCGGCTTGATCCGGAACTTTGGACGTTGAGACTGCGGGAGCATCTTCTTCGGGCTCAATTTTCTTTACTTCTTGCATTAAAAGATCGGCTTAGGAATCTCCTCAACTTTCAGATCTTTATCTTTTCTGGCGACTGGCTCGAGATCTGATTTGGAAAATTTAGTCTCGGTAAGGACTTGTTGCGGCTCGGTCGCGATGGCGATAACATCTTGTGGCAGTTCAATCGCGACGGGGATAAATTCTTGAGGCGGTGTAATCATGACGAGTGGTGGTTCAGTCGCGACGGGTAGCGGTTCAGTCACGAAGAAGACGATTTCTTGTGGCAGCTCAATCGTGACGGATGGCGGTTCGGTCACGAAGGGGATGATTTCCTCGTCGGCAATCTCCGGTGATTCCCCTTTATTTTTCGGCAAGAATCGCTCCTCGTGTAGTGGCTCGATCGGGACGGGGATGATTTCTTAATTAGTTGTCTCCGGTAGTTCTTTTCTTTCCGGCAAATAAAGGAGAATCACCGGAGATTGCCGACGAGGAAATCATCCCCGTCGTGACCGAACCGCCATCCGTGACTGACGCAGTGAGAAACGCGCAGAACGGATCGACAAACGTCTAAATCCCGATAAAGAACTTTCAAACGAAAGAACTAAACAAGAGAATAAACTCTCAAAACTCACAAAGAGAATAAATTTATTAATCAAAGTCTGAAAAACAATTGTAGCCTAAAGCCCTATTATAATCTAGTTAAAACATAATTAAGGAAACTAAATAAACCTAATTCTATTTTAACTTGGAAAGCAATTAAAATAATTACCAAACATAAATCCTAAACTTGATAAACAAGAAAAATAATTAATGGTAATAATCCTAATCTAAATTAAGTAATAAAATATTTGAATAAATCGATAAAGGCTATCGATTCGGGACTGATCTCGCGATCCAGCATCACGCTCGCGCCGCGAGTAACGACCTTCGTGCCACGAAGCTGCTTCAGTCGGCTTCGGCCGTGTTTTCGATGCTGGTTTACAAGCTTCTTTCGACCTCTTTTTCGTGGTTTCCATAAATACTTTAAAATAGCCGATACAGCTCGAAATCGATCTGTATCAGACACCCCCACTTGAAAAAGAACTCGACCTCGAGTTCTCTTGTAAGTTCGTTAACTTCTCGGGGTCTTGATGCGATATTAAACTGTAGATCATATTCTTTAACACACGTGGCTTTACCGGTTGATCTTCGAATCTCCAAAAGGGATCAATCTCCAGAGGTCGTGATCTTCTCCATACAAGCGTTGTTTCATCGAGCTCAAAAGGATGATATGCGATGATAGCTTTCACGGGATTCGGTGCAGTCTGATCTAAAACCTTGGGTGCTATAGAAACTCCTTCCTTGATATTACCGGTCACGACTTCCAAAGACTTCGGCGGCTCGGGAATTTCTTTGGTAGGCTCAGTTTCGGTTTCTTCAGGGATTGGTGCGAGATGTGGTTCGGAAAGTTCAGTTTCGGTCACAACGAGATCAGCTTCGTGTAGTGGCTCGATCGGGACGGGGATGATTTCTTCATCAGTTGTCTCCGGTAGTTCTTTTCTTTCCGGCAAGACTTCGTCTTTTTCGAGTAGTTGTTCCAGAATAGGTGGTTCTTCGATGAGGGAAAGAATTGGACTTACGTTACCTTCGATGTTGTCACACAAAACATCGATCGATTCCTCATGCTTATTTTCTCGGTTGTCGTTGTCCGGTTCGAGGATTCGTTCGTGATCTCTCAGTAAGAAAAGATCTGACATCAATTGCTTCATTCGCCTCCACGATTGAACCGGCCTCTTTTGTTGGCGGCGTCTTTGCGTGACCACTTTATCCCACCAAACGGATGCGGTGCTCTTTAGGTGATAAGCAACCAACTTTACTTGCTTTTCTCTAGGAATCTCGATAACCTCGAAGAATCGGTCGACTTCGTGTTGCCAATTTAAAAATTCTTGCGCTTCCAAAGTTCCATAGAAAAAAGGAATTTCCGCTTTTGTATGAAGGGCGTGTGCGTTTCTTTTGGGTCTTTCTTTTTCATTCTTTTCGAATTTGGGATTAGGAAAACTAACCCGGTTATGATTATCGGGTTGCCTATCTTTTCTTCGACACTCGTTGACGAGAGTGCCTGTCTGATTGGCGAGGTTAGCGCGGGCAGTGTGGAGGGCCGTGGAAAAAGCCATGGTGATTACCTCAATACTAGCTTGATTGATGTATGGTTGTCGTGATGCCATCCGAAGGAAA
Source organism: Centaurea solstitialis (assembly GCA_030169165.1). Lineage (NCBI taxonomy): Eukaryota > Viridiplantae > Streptophyta > Magnoliopsida > Asterales > Asteraceae > Centaurea > Centaurea solstitialis. The sequence continues at coordinate 65,032,903 of CM058043.1, forward strand.
AGAGATAGGTAGTCTGGCTCTGATACCAACTGACGCAGGCGGAATGCGCGGAACAGATCGACAAGCGTCAAACCCGAAAAGGATAAGAGAATTACAAGCGTAAAACTCAAATAAAACAAGAGAGAAATCTCTAAAAACCTCACAAAGAGAATAAATTTATTAATCAAAGTCTGAAAAACAATTGTAGCCTAAAGCCCTATTTATAATCTAGTTAAAACATAATTAAGGAAACTAAATAAACCTAATTCTATTTTAACTTGGAAAGCAATTAAAATAATTAACAAACATAAATCCTAAACTTGATAAACAAGAAAACTAATTAATGGTAATGGTAATAATCCTAATCTAAATTAAGTAATAAAATATTTGAATAAATCGATAAAGGCTATCGATTCGGAACAGATCTCGCGATCCAGCATCACGCTCGCGCCGCGATTAACGACCTTCGTGCCAAGAAGCTGCTTCAGTCGGCTTCGGCCGTGTTTTCGATGCTGGTTTACAAGCTTCTTTCGACCTCTTTTTCGTGGTTTCCATAAATACTTTAAAATAGCCGATACAGCTCGAAATCGATCTGTATCACCTGGTCCGGAAGCATCCGGAAAATCCAGTTGCGAAATCTCCAGAAATTTTACGTGAGCCCTCTATAAGGATAATGAGTAGGTTTGCACCCGAAATAACCTGAAGAAAACCCTCCCATGCCCCAAACGACTACATCCATCCATTCAAACGCGCGCGCGTCGTGCAATTTACGGGGTTGTGGCCGGATAATGTAGAGATATCGAAACTTGGAACATAAATGTTATGCTTCTTAACTCCATTACCATATATGATGCAAAATGTTCATCATCAGGCTCCATAGAGATTAAGGCTATCTCTGACAAACTAGCTGATGACTTGCAAGGTAATGAATAAGATGCGTTTGGCAAAAAACTAGATGATAAGGTAACTTATGACTGTAAAATGACCAAAAAAATGCATGTTTAAAATTTGGTAGTGTAAACTTAGCAGGGTATATTTGGAATAAAAAAAATAATAATTCCCATAAGTCACAAAATGCTAGTTAGAGTAGCTTTTCAAAAAACTAGCTTATAAGTTAGCTTATGGTCCATCCAGACATGTACCTAACTTATAAGCTAACTCATAACCGACCTTATTTTTACCAAACAATGCCTAACATACATATGAACTACCGTTAGATGGCATATGAATTTTTTAAATATGGTTTCTGATCAAACAAGACTTGAATTGAAACTAGACCTCCATGAATGTGTGATTGTGAAGATATCTCTGCCATATTATAAGCATGTATATGTGGTGTTGTGCTTTTAATTTGAATTTTGATCATGTTCCAATTTTGTTGATGGCAGCTGCTGATATACTGCTGTGGAGGAACAAGAAGAGTTCAATTCAAGTGCTCGGTGTTGCCACTTTAATATGGGCAATCTTTGAGTGGATCGAATATCACTTGCTTAGTCTACTATGCCATGTTCTAATAATAGTTCTTGGGATCCATTTCCTGTGGTCGAATTTTTTAAACGTCATCTACAGGTAACAACATATAGTATTCTTCATGTTCAATTTCACTTTTTTCTGCTTACATGTTTCTATATATGAATGACATATATGTTATATATATGTGACTAGGTGTCCGCAATTCCCAGAAGTTGCCGTCCACGAAGCTACTGCTCTGCATATCGCCTCCGTTCTTAGGATTGAAATCAACAAAACTCTGGGGGTTCTTCGCGAAATTGCTTCTGGGAAAGACCTCAAGAAATTTCTAGCAGTATATATATTCCCATCACCTGATACCAATTCTTTGAATCTCTTATGCCTTATATGTATCATCTAGATTGGTTTTATGATCCAATATCCTTTCTTGTTTTTATCAGATCATCGCTGGTCTGTGGATTGTTTCGATTGCAGGAAGCTGCTGTAACCTCTTGACGTTGGTCTACATATGTAAGAATCCCTTTCAATCCTTAGGGTCCGTTTGGAATTGAGGAGTATCCGGTTTTGAAATCCTAGCATTTCAATCTCGTGTTTTTGGTTTGTAGGATTATCTGGTTTTGAAATCCTAGCACTTCTTTGAAATCTCTCAAACATAGGATTTTGAAATCCCGAGGGTTGACTAGGATTTCAAGGGATTTCGTAGGATACGTATATAATAATGTTTTAATATATGTTAAAAACTTTTGGTTTCTAATAATCAGTAAAATAAACGATACTTTAATTATTTTTATAATTTTCTATTGATTTTTTATAGTTAATCGAATTCAAATCCATTCCAAATCCAAATCCCTATATGAAATCCATTCCGTTTCATTCTTACAAACCAAACATGCCCTTGATTTGCATGTTTTCATTTATATTTACCTTTTAGTTTCGTTGTTCGTTAATCCTTTTTTTAGTGCCATTAGAACTTGTTATGTCGTTTTCTTTTAATTCATGTTTTTATAGCATTGGATTTAGTGGGTTTGTTTGGTTTAACGATCAGGCGTCATTCTGCTATTCACGGTGCCGTTGATATACGAGAAACAAAAGGATCAGATTGATGTTTTAATTGAGAAAGCAGAGGCTGAGTTGCAGAAACAATTTGAGGTAATTCAGGCAAAGGTTTTAAGCAAGGTTCCAAGAGGACAAAAGGAGAAGAAGGCTGCATAAAGAACTGTTTAATTGTTGTGAAAATTATGACATTATTTATTTCATTCATTCAGTATCATTCTCCTTCCCTTATATGTATTTATTGTTATTGTTATTGTTATTGTCAAGACTTATATCATTTATACCACTAGAGTACGTTGATTTGTAAGGCATTAGTGAAATGCAAGTAGTAATTGACAAAATGTAAAAAGTTTGATAGAATCGTATAAACTATAATTTGTGAATATATATTACCCACGTTAATTTGAAGAGGGAAATAAATTAAGTTTATATGACTAGGATTGGATTTCAGCGAGAACTTGAGGTTATCAATTGGATGGGTAACGGATGCACGTTAAGATGAGATGTGGCAGATCAATTTCCTTCTAGAGCACATTTTATGAGAGGATATGAGATTAAAAGTAATTAACAGTTTAGATCCACTTGTCACGTCCCACCAAGAGGTTGTCTGGGAATCCAGAACAATCTAGATTAATCAAGAGATTGGAGGAACCTTGGAAAAGATTTAAGAGGAGCCAAGAAAGGATCAGGAAAAGATAGGCATATTCTAGAAGGCTCCATAATGCACCACCCATCTGCAAACGCTCGGTTGACTTAGTCAATGGAGGGCTTTTGGAGAAATTGACCAGGGTTCGAGGTCGGCCCACTCTATTGTGCTAAGCGTTGAGACATGATGTAATCTGCCAAGGGGCTGATCAGGTGGGGGTCAGTTGGGTCCAAAGGACCACGGGGTTAGGGTTTTCCCGCCAAACATTAACCTTTTGGAGCATTAGAGCATTCCTTTTGCTAGAAGTTTCTTTGTAAATATCTAGTATAAATAGAGGTAGTCTTTCATTTGTAAATCACACTCCAACTTTTTACAACTTGAGTAATGGAAGCATAGAGTTCTCCCATGCATCTTAACATTCTTGTTTACTCATCCTTATGTGGTAGATAATCCTTAATTTCAATTGATTTATATTTACAAAACAAAATATAACTTTAAATTCCGAATAATTAGTGGCAACTGAAATTGGTGGAAAAATTTAGTTACTACGATTGAGTTAAAACAATAAAACTTTTTTACCAAAACACATCATCTATAAAAGATACATTCGAAAGTTTCTATAAAATACAATGAAACCTTCTAGTTCAATAATGCTAGACTTAAGATCAGGTGAGATCAAACTGCTTCCGTGAGATCACGTGAGACCAATACCTAATATATGAAACTTCACCAAAAAACACCATGAAGGTAAATAAAACTCGAATACGCAGACCTAAAAAACACTTTCGATGCAAAAAAGTATCCAAAACAAGGTAAAAGACAAAACCTTCACAGCTCAAATGTTGTGAAAGTTACAAATAAATAATGCGAACCTTCATAGCAGAAATGTTGTGAAGGTTTCGTTTTTTTTATACTTTTTTGCATTTTTTTTCTTCGATAGTGTTTTTTAGTTTGTTTTTACGATGAATGTTCAAAAAAAATTTACCTTCACAATGTTTTAATGTGAAGTTTCATGTAAAATATGTTGGTCTCACCGGTCTCACGGAAACAGTTTGGTCTTACATGAACTTAACCTTTAATGATAAATTGACTAATCAATCGGTTTTAAGACCGATTATAAACTATAGAATAAACTACAATTTGGTCCTTGTGGTTTACATGTATCTCTTAGGTAGCGTTTGGTATGCAGACATGATTGGACAGGATAGGACAAGACAGGACTGGACATGACTGGACGGGACGGGACATGACTGGACATAAATGTTTGTTTTGTGTTTGGTACGCCTAAGACTGGACTAGACAGAACTAGACATTTATGTCTTTTTATCATTTTCAAAGAAAAATGTTAAAGATAAGAATGATAGTTGTAGTTATTAAAGTCTAAAGATCACTTCGAAGATTTATATAAACCAGTCAACAGTGTTTGTGGTGGATTGGTTATTGCACGGGGGATTCATAGCGCTTTAATTGAGTTCGAGTCTTTCCGTGCGCATGGTTGGAGACATTTAAGTGTGGCCATGTTTATCTCCAAAAATTGTTGGGGATTAGTCGGGCTTTGGCCCGGATACCCTTCCAATAAACAAGGATTTATATAAACCACATGGACCAAAATTGTAGTTTACTCTAAACTATAACACCTCACATGAAATATTCATTTTGTTAACGTTGATTTAGTACTAAATAGAATTGTCAATTGAATGATTAGAAATGAAAATTGAAAAGTTGATAGCGTTTTGATTGTTAAGGGGTTAGAAAATAAAAAGGTAAAATTTAGGGGCTTGGATTGCCAGATCGTAAAACTTTTCAATTTTGGGGTTAATTACATTCTTCTTGCATTCGCCAAGCACCAAAACCCTAGAATTCACGGACAAAGATTGAGAGCAAGTTTTCGACGATTTGATTTGAGGTAATTAATATTCTGTTCTAAACTCGGAATTAAGCACTTATTGGTTAGTTAATTTATGGTGTGTTTTTGGTGTAGATCTAGACTTATCAGCGCCAATAAAATAAGGTAGACCTTTTGATGTAGATCTAGGCAGTGTTTGGCAAAAAAAGCTACCTTATAAGCTAGTTCATCCAACATGTACTATGAGCTAGTTTATAAGCTAGCTTTTTTAAAACGCTACTTTGAGAGCTTTTTGGGAGTTTATTGTAGCTTTTTCCGATTATAGCCTTATAAATATTAATTATTAGATTCAAAGATACTCATTTTTGGTCATTTTACATGCCCATAAGCTACTTTTGTTAAACATAATTTGTTCGTAAGTTAGCTTATCAGCTATTTTGCCAAACATAGCCTAAATTCTTTGATACTAAGCTTACCACACACCACATTATTCTTAACCTACAGCATCTGTTACTATTGTTGGCAGGGTTCCGCTTTCACGTTTCATTTTTTTACGAAAAATGAGGAAAAGGAAACGGCAGGCACAAAACAAGGTGAATTCTTCGAAAATCTTAACAACATATTATGTGGTTTTTTCTTTTTCAATCTGTGTTGAGTATTATTATAATTTGACTTTGATCTTCTGTACTAGAAGGTCATTTTTAAGTGGATTTAGCATCTGTGTTGAGTATTATTATAATGGAATGGAACAATTGAATTTCAAACTAACTGCTTGTAATTGTTCCATTGTGGTGTGTATGTGATGATCCTATAATGTTATTAAAACTAAGTTTTCTTGTTTTGTTTATGTTATGTATGTTTACTTTTTGAAGGACGGCCTTCATAATCTTGGTCCGCGTGATCTACTGAGCCGATTGCCGGATGAAATTCTTGTTGCTATTCTGTCCAAATTGCCTCTTAGGGATGCAGTAGTCACTAGCAAGCTTTCAAGGAGATGGAGGTATTTTTGGTGTCAAACAGATCGTTTAGTCTTTGAGGACGAAGAAAGATGGAGTTTGATGGATACCTTTTTAAACAACAAAGAGAGTAGTTTGATGGATATCAAGTTCAAGTACATGAGTTGGGTTGACCACATTATTCATCAGCACAAGAGCCCCATTGTTGACAACTTTAGGATTCGTTTTGGTTTGGACGAGAACGCAAAGGGTGCAATTAATAAATGGATTAAGTATGCGATTTCAAAAAATGTTCAGACGTTAGAATTGTCTTTGCTCAGAAGCCCTACAACAACTGGGGGAAACTATTGTTTTCCCAATGGATTTTTTGATGGGAAATGTGGGTCGTCTTTGTTGAAACGACACCCTTTCAATGATCCACCGGTTATGGAGATAAAGTTTCTCAAGTCTCTCATCTTGAAGTTTGTTGATGTGGATGATGAAGGCCTAAAGAAAATCCTCAACAATTGTCCGGTCCTTGAACATCTATCCATTCATGCCTCACGCAAATTAGTGAAACCTGAAATCCATGGTAAAGGCCTCGTGCTGAAAAATCTTGAAATTTTATTATGTTCTGGACTTGAATCCATTGAAATACACGATTCAAATATTGTGTGCTTCAATTGCCAAGGTGTTTCATCAGTTACATTAAGATTTGATAATCTACAAAAGCTTGAAAAGCTTGAAAAGATTCGTATCGATGAAGGCCATTCTTGGAAGAAGCTTAATGATATGTTTTGTCTCGTATCTTGCTTACCGCATCTTGAAGTTCTTCACTTGTACCTACATCATGTAAAGGTTAGAATCATGTTTTGAAATTGTTGTATTTTTTTTCTTCTAAAGATGTTATTGATGACTGTTTCAATCTTATTTTTCCAGGGAGATATAGAGCTTCATCCGTTCCCTATGCTACAAAAGCTTAAACAATTGATAATCGTAGTTTTAGAAGAGGATGAAGTTGAAGATGGTTTTTTTGTGCTGCCTTTCTTGCTAGAAGCTTGCCCGAATTTGCAGAGACTTACAATTATGGTATTTGATCTATCTTTTTTACTTCAGGAAAAGACGTAATTGAATTGGTATCCATCTTTTTAACTTGTTTAAGATGAAACGTCTGTTTTACATAATGGTTTTGGCTAGATTTTACGCCAGAGAGACAGCTCGCCTGGAGTGGAAAAGATGAATAGGGAAGTAAGGCAAATGTCTAAAAACCCCCATAAACATCTAGAGGTGGTGGAGATGCTCGAGTATCATGGGCGGACTAGTGACGTTGAATTATTCAGTTATTTCATTCGAAATTGTGTTGCATTGAAGAAGCTTGTGATCGAACCAATAGTGTTGGACAAGAATGCTGTTAGATACCATGCACAACAAGAGTTGAAACCAAGAACACCTGCTGGTGTCGAGTTGGTGATACTATAAACTACCCTTCAACAACATGATGTCAAATGAACAAATCTAGATTAATTGCTTTCAAGCTAATTGGAATTTGTTTTTGTTAAGAGCTAAAACATACATAATATGTAATTTCTTTTGTAAGAGACTGTTACGAATTGATCCTAATTTGGGTAATTAGTATTTCTTTTCTTTCACGTAAGTGCCTATTAATTTACTTACTAATTAGGGCAAAGGTTTTATGGGAGAAAAGGGAATTCAGTTTTGGCAGATTGTTAATCGATTAGGGCTCTAGCAAGTTGCTTAGAGAGAGGGATTCATCCTTGGTTTGTTTATCGCTCTGGTTTGTTTATCGATCTTAATTTTGTCTTCTTCATTTGTATTCCAATTTCTGATAGTAATCAAATACCATCTACATCTTCAATTCATTATTCTGTACTTCTTAATTTCGAGTTCCGTATCATTGGTCCGACCTACCGTTTTGAGCTATCGTCGCTTCCATGGAAACCCGAGGCCAGCAAGCTCGTCTCGATCAACACGACGAGCAACTCAAACAGCTTCAAGCTGATGTGTGAGAGTTCAAAGAAGCGATTAAGAGGTGGGAATCAGATCGAGCAGATGAAGAGGAATTCCGTGCACTTGTGATGTCCTGGGCAAAACAACAAGGGAAACAACCGTGGCTGACACTGGGTATCATCGACGGTCGCAGGTACTTCTCCTACTATTCCGATCCCGGTTTTTCCATCACCGTCGATGGGGGGTGTGCAATCTCCTTTCATCGGGAGCGGTGTTCATACCCATTTTCCGCAATTCCACGAGGGTGTGACTTCTCAGGTACGGGATCCCTTCGTTTCTAGACCGCCGTTAGGTGTGATGTCTGGTTATCCTTGGGCTGCTAAGAAGTCAAGCTCCCGGAGTTCTCGGGATTCGATCCGAGGGGTTGGATAACGAAGGCGGAACTATTTTTTGAAATTCATGGCACTCCTCCCGAATTACGAATTTGTTTGGCCCAATTAAGCATGACAGGTGTTGCTCAACATTGGTTTTTGGTGGTCAAGGGCATCTACGATCCGCTGAATTGGGATCGGTTGAAGCGAGAACTCCTTCAACGATTTAGCGGGCTTGAAATCCAGAATCCCTATGAGCAATAATCCACAATTCAGCAAGTCTCTTCCATTTATGACTATATTGATGATTTCGAGTACCTCCTTTCTCTGGTTCCTCGCCTTCCCGAGTCACAAGCGTTGGGATATTTTCTAGCGGGTTTACGTCCCGAAGTTAAAAGTTGGGTGAGACTTCATCGGCCCCTGACGCGTTTGGATGCAATGTATCTCGCCAAGGATGTGGAGGAAATGCTTAACCCGTCGGATCATTCGGCTTTAACAGCATGCTATCGTTATCAGTTCCCTTCTCCTAATTCTGATGCTTCTTTGCCTGGTTCTCTTATGCATCCGGGAGGTCAACATGTTAGTAAAAACCAAACTCCTTATTCCACTGTCGATCGTCGACTACTTGTTTCAGGAAGTGGTCAGAACCGATTTGAAGGATTTACAGACTCTCCTGGCTCGATTTTTGTCGATAGAGGTACATCGCCTCGTTTGGAGTCTAGTCGCTCGCCGCCTATGTCTCGATCTCCTTCGCTCACATCAGTCGACTCACCATCGGTGGGAGGTCGCAATCGAGGTTTTCGATCATTGACTCGTACTGAATGGGAGGAGCGACGCAAAAAGGGGCTATGCTTCTGATGCGGTCAGATCTTTGGACCCGCACATAAATGTCCCGAAGGTTCAATGCGAGTTTTATTATTGGCTGATGATGAACATCTCGATGCAGAAGGAGCAATTCGAGCAATGGATGCTTGGGAGGAGGCAGACACGTCCAAGATTCGGGTTCCTGATACAAGTCTTGAGGACAAGACTTTAATTGCAGGGGGAAGTATTGTTACGAATTGATCCTAATTTGGGTAATTGACCCAAGGCCCATTAAGTGAAGTTATTGGGCCCAATTAGTATTTCTTTTCTTTCACGTAAGTGCCTATTAATTAGGGCAAAGGTTTTTTTGGGAGAAGAGGGAATTCAGTTTTGGCAGATTGTTAATCGATCAGGGCTCTAGCAAGTCGCTTAGAGAGAGGGATTCATCCCTGGTTTGTTTATCGATCTTAATTTTGTCTTCTTCATTTGTATTCCAATTTTTGATAGTAATCAAATACCATCTACATCTTCAATTCATTATTCTGTACTTCTTAATTTCGAGTTCCATATCAGAGACACTCTTCAAGTACATGTTGTTAGCATTGAGCTAGCATGTTTACTTCCTTCTCACAGTTTTTTTTTTACCTGGTAAGAGACACTCGTTTGGATAAGAGGTGAGTTGTTTCTATGGTGATCGGATGTCGAAATGTCAATCATTCTGTAACCTGAAAGGCCATCTAAACCTCTTTCAGAGGACATGTAAATCTCTTTATAAGAGAGTTATTAAATAGATACGGGTATCCAGGAAATGAGTTTATATAAAAACTGTGAAGTTTTATAAACATTTTAGAGAGTTGTGAATTCATTTTCTAGTCATAAGGCGTGCATATCAAGGATTGAGCACTTGATATGGACACCGAATCATTAGGATGTATATGTTTTTATAAACCTCACTACAGAAAAAAAGGTTTTTAGAGAAAAAAGTTTTAAAGAAGGATTTGAAAGCTTTTCTAAAAGTGATTTTTAGAAAAAAAAAATTATATGACAAATGTGAGAAATGTAACTGCATATAAGTTTTTATTTTATTTAAAACCTTTCTAAAACCTTTTTCTACAGTTATATAAGGAAGGTTGTTGACGAAAATAAAAGTTTCTCTAAAACCTTTAGAGAAGCTTTTCGTACTTTTAAATACAAAAGTAAATCTTCTCTGAAGGTCATATTTCTTGTAGCGCCTCTATTATTTTTACCCCCCAAATATAACCATTTATTTTGTTTATTTCATGTCCAACTAATTGGTATTGCAAGTTTGATAGATTTTATCATAAGAAATAAGATGAATTTATGTGTCAATGGTTATTAAAGTAAATAAAAAGATTTAATAAACAATAAATAAAAAAGCTTTGGACAGAAATATCATGTAGTTTTCAATAGTTTAATGAAATTATTTGATTATTTTTTTTATTAAAAGTATAATAGTTTATAAATAACCAATAAAAACAAATGTCTTAATAAAATAAATATTGGAAGTAAAAAGTAACAAAATGTGAGCGACGTATTTTGAGAATAAAAAAATATAAAGATGGTCTATTATAGGGACCAAATATGTAATTTAATCAAACATTTTTTTGGATGAGTTAACCACGTAATTTAACAAAGTTCGATAAAGGGATAAAAATGGAATGAAAATAAAATCCACAAAGATGAAAAAAGCAGTCTTTAACGATTAAGAACAAAAAGTGTTATAGATATCAAGCCACATGGACGAAAATCGTACATAACTCTAATAGTTTACTAATCATCTTACTGTAAAATGTCATTATATATAAACGAAAATCGTACATAACTCTAATAGTTTACTAATCATCTTCCTGTAAAATGTCATTATATATAATACGCACGGTTGAAATAAATTATACAATATGTTAATGAGATAAAAAGTGTATATTATTTTATATTATTATGTTATGTATTTTTAAGAAATCCCCAACAAGATACATGTTATTCATTTTAAAGATGATTTAAAACTATTAATCCTTATAAAGATGCATTATTCACATTCAATAGTATTTCTCATAAGCTCACTCTGCTACATCAGCACCACATCAGTTTTACCTACAAATCCATAATAAGCCCATCAAGCGCACTTTGTCAAACCACAAACCGAATACCAATACATATATATTTCAATTAGAAAAAGAAAAAAGAAAAAATGAGTGTGTGAGAGGGAGAGAATGGTTTGATCGGGTTGTGGAAATCGACCCCAAGATCCCGCCCCCATACCGCCAATCCTGTACCCCAGCCCCCTTGACCCCACTTGAAACCACGGAGGCCGTCGAGCCCACAAGGGCGCTACTGCTAGCCTGAAGCAATTTTGACACTTTTCATAGGAATCCGCCCCATGCCCAACATTAACATATGTTCTCTTATTTTTGATAATAAGGTATTACGAGCGTTTAATTGTTAAAACGTTTTTATCAAACTATATGGTAAGTTACACATTGAACTTTTTATTTTTATAGAAATAGCTTATGTAATTTTATATGCTCCTGTTCTTCATGAACCAAAACAACATCAAATGAAGTTCTCTAATGTTGATCTTCAAGAAAGCCATGCTACTTTTCAGCATAACCAAAAGAAAACATGTTTCAATAGAAGTTTGTGTAACTATCAAATCGAAAAAAAAACTCAAATATGCCAATACCCTTGTTTTCAAGAAAGAGATGCTACATCATAACTAAAACAAAAAATGTATCCGAAAAAATGGATGCGTAAATGCTATTGTTCTTCAATCGAAAAGAAAAAAAGAAATCAAGTATGTGTATGCCCTTGTTCTTCAAGAAAGAGAATGTATCCAAAAAAATGGATGTGTAAATGCTATTGTTCTTCAAATCAAAAAGAAAGAAAGAAATCAAGTATGTATATGCCCTTGTTCTTCAAGAAAGAGAATCAGAAAAAAGTAGAAATCAGTATAAGAGGTGTCATTGGGCGGATTTCATGAAGAGACGTGTAGGATAAAAGTGGAAAGTGCATGAAGCATGTCCAACCAATATACGAGGGGTCATTTTTTGACTAAATCTGGACAAGTGAGGTCTTTTGGCTATACAAAAAAATATATTTTTTCCATGAAGTTTCGAGTAAGTATCCCAACATGGCTGTGTGTATAAATTATTAAATCCATTAAGTCAAAAGTAAACAGCCCCTTAGGCAAACAGCCCCTTAGGCCGGCCATCCTTAACCGTACCCCTTATAAATAAAAATTTAAATAAAAAAGGAAGATAAATGGTTAAATAAGTATGAAAAGAGTGGAAAATAAAAATAAAAATAAAAAAAGGGGTAGAAAGTAGTAACACATGGAATGCAATAAACACGTACAACCTACATCAATGTTAAAAGGAAGATAAATGTTTGTCTTTGCATTATATTAAATAGATAGTTAGGGTCTATCTGTTAGCAATTTAAAGAGCTTAATATTTAGCTATATATAACTGTTAGTAGAGGCTTAACGATATAGAAAGCGGGTTATTCAATAAACCTACTCTTCTCAATTAAAAAAACACGCCCCTTTTATCTCAGAGAACCCACTCGAACAAAAATCTTCCCAACTATACAAACAGATTAATCTTACACAGATATGCGAATCAATAAAAAACATATGAATTTAACAAATGAGTACAAAAATTACTTTATATCAAGAGTTCAACAAACTATTGCTTGTTTTCCATTCCACAATTATTGTTGTATGTATGATATGTGATCCTTACACAATATCCCGAGCCTTGAGAACCAGACTATGAGTTAAAAAATATCCAAGTTTGAGCTCTGATTTGAGTTAATCAGAAATCATACAAAATTGGAAACCTTCGGGTGCAAGACTCTGATCAACGAGTAGAGATCGCTGAGCTTGGGATCCAATTCTATTACAGGGTGAGTTCCAATTTTACAATGTTAAACCAATGTAAAAAATCTGTACAAGGGAAATAAGGTACAGCCATCAAACATCTCTAAAGAGAAGCTCTCAGAGAGAGAATTCAGACCTCCTAGGATAAGCCCAAAGCTTGGGGGCAGATTCGTCATATGAATCGGACTCGGAATCACTATCTGATGAAGCATAGTCACCATCTATGTACTCAACAATCTGCAAAACAAAAAGTTTTTGAAACATTTTAGCTATTTAAGTCTTTTCCTTTCATTTATATAACTTTTTGAGGCATATATAACAAATTCATTATAAAGGGAAGCACAAAATGGTGGAAAGCTTCAAAACAAATTCCATGGCAACCAGAAAGCATCACGGTTACCTGTCGTGTAGATATCGGCTTGATCTGGTGATATTTGGGTCCAGAGGTTTTGTTTCCCATGTCACTTAACCAAAAGATTTCATGGCAGTGCTTGCAGAATCCCCTACAAGATCTCAGGAGTTTCTTTAATAAGATACCGTCATATGATTCCTTGAAACAACTTCTCCAGTCAAGGCAAACAACGCCCTCGGTTAATCCAACATAAGGCATACAAATCTTGGAGAAATTAGCATACATCGACTGCCATAGATGGCTATCGCTTGAAGAAACATTCCATAAACTGAACATACAACATTTATCAGTGTTAGTGGCATCTAGATATTTAAGGTGGAAAGAGTTGATTATGATAAGTAACCTCGTGATATTTGATGAACATAAATTAATAGATAGAAGGAAAAAGTACCGGCAAACTTGTGAAGCAGAAAGTAAAGACTTTAAATCCAAGAAACTGAAGACGTGCACAAGAACATCTTGTGGCAGTTCAAGCGTATCTGGATAAAAAGAAATCATAAAAACAAATCAATGTAAGATGAAACATAGCGGCACACATACTTTCAACACTAATTCTTTCTCATCAACATTATACCACTCAAGAAGATAAAGATCCGTAAATAAAGTTATAACAATTTCCAGTAGAGCTTTTGTTTGTTAATTGAAGTTAGCCTAGAGGGACGGTCCATTTAAATCTGCATACAATACTTGTTTACCACATGAACCTTAAGACATTTCACATTTGTGTGCTAATTCAAGCAAGGTGGTCCGTGTACCTTTTCTTTGGGCATAAATATCACGCTTTTGCTTCCAAATAATTAAATCAAAACATTCAGAGGCATATGCAGAAATATGGGATTTTTTTTGATAAGGCGACGGAACCCTAGAATTTTTTTTAAACTTTTTTTTTGGAAGAGGTATCCCATACCACATTGGGCCCAGACTAATCCTCGGCAATTTTTGGGCCGAAGCCCGACTGCTAAAGCATGCAGCCCGGGGTCGAAGCCCCCGTACCTCCAGAATGCGTCCCCCAAGGCTCGAACTCGGGTTCACCACTATGTAGTGCCCAAGCCTTACCACTAGGCTAACACTCCTTTGGTTTTTTTTTTTTTTTTTTAAATTTACTACGTATTGCAGGCACATTATACAAAAAAAACAACCTTCGGTGTTACGGGCTTTGGAACACCTCTTATGAGCAACCATAGCATGCTTGAACTCGGTTACAGCCAGGGCCTTCTTTTGCTTCGGGAATGCTGATTCCACACTCTGGAGAAGAACATTGGCTGCTGAAATGGCGGATTGTGTTTGCATCCTGAATTTGAGTAAACACATTACTAAGACATGAGTATGCAAATGAGACAGTAGTTTTCTGTTCAGTAAACACAAAGATCTTTTTACAGCAAGAAAAAAGATACACCCCCAACAACTAAAAAGAATGCTCTAGTATACTACATAACCAAAGATGAGATTTCACAGGTTTTTTTCTATCCACATGAAGCAGCACGAGCCTGTTTTCTCTTCTACCAAGTCAAAAGAGCATATACCTTATTATTAGGTAAAGTAACAATGGTTGGAAGTAAATTATAGAAATTTAAAAGTATGTTAATATTTGAAGTTTCCCCAGGCCACCAAATATTCGGAATATATATTGTAATTTCTTTTAACCCGTACCATAGAGCACTACCAAAGCAGAATGTATAAAAGCAGAAAAATATAGGTGGCATTTGGTTTGTTGTCCTAGAATGGGAGCGTGCAAGGTTTTAAAGAACGGATACAAGCCTCAAAGCGTTTTTCTCTAGGGTACGTGAGGCGTAAGCCCCAAAAAGACAAGCAATAAAATTCATAAGACTTAACAAAAACAACATAATTTCATATTTCATTACTAAATAAACAAACTATAAAACTCATGATTCAATAAAACTTTAACCAAAACAACCAAACTATTTAGTTCTAGTCACAAAATCATGAAACATGATCCATTTGAAAAGAACCACTTGTCATATTTATAACCATGATCATCATCGTCCTCTAAGTCGATTTGATACTCTCTTTTTCTTGAATTTGAACCCTCCCTATCATCCATAATAGGCTAGTCATTGTATGTTTCATAAGTTGGATTGGCGGTACATTTACCATCCAAGGAGAGGTTCTCAACAATTAATGAATCTTCTTCCTCTTTTCACGCATTCTTCTTGAGAAATTGATGTTTCAAATTCTTATTGTACATAATATACACCAAGCTATTCATTCTCCTTGTGATTAGACGAATGCTCCTTTTTGTGTGGACTTGATTGAACATACTCCAATTACGTTCACATTTAGAAGCAAAACATGTAAAGCCCACTGGGTAAATACTCATACTTTAAAATGTTTTATTTATAGAATTCTACTTCTGTTTTTCTTTTCTTTTTTTCATCGAAACATATAGTTTAATGGTATGATAGTTATAACGTTGAGGTGTCGGAGTTCAGATCGTTTGCGATGAAAGTTCTTGGGCTTACGTGTTTTGCTTCTGAATGTGAATGTAACTGGAGTACGTTCAATCAAGTCCAAACAAAAAAGAAGAAATCGTCTAACCACATAGAGAATGAATAGCTTGGTGTACCTTATGTACAATAAGAAGTTGAAACATTGCTTTCTCAAGAACAATGTGCGAAAAGAGAAAAAAGATTCATTAATTGTTGAAAACCTCTCGGATGATGGATGGACGGCAATCCAACTGACGACACAAACGATGACGAGCCTAATAGGGATAAAAGGGAGGGTTTAAATTCAAGAAAAAAAAAGTATTCAAACTGACATAGAAGACGAAGATGATGGTGATCATGGTTATGAATATGAAGATGGTTCTTCTCAAATGGATTACTTTAATGATTTATGACTAGAAGTAAATAGTTTGGTAACTTTGGCTGATGGTTTACTGTAGCATGGGTTTTATAGTTTGTTTATTAGGTAATAAAATATGAAACGGAGTTCTTTTTTTGTTAACCGATATAGATTTATGAATTTTATTGTTTTATTATTTTGGAATCACGCCTCGACCACCGTGGGGCTAACGACTCACATAGCTAAGAGGAAAACGTTTTGAGACTCGTTCTTGTTCTTTAACACCTTGACAAGAACAATAAACATGATGGAGAAACAACATTACTCATTTACAAGAAGGCTACATGACATTCTAAACCAAGAACCAACAAAAAGCCTAATCCAAAACAAAATTTCTAACTAATTAGAATTTAATGATGCCTAAACTCAAAACCATTAAAAAACAGTGATGTAAGCATATACGGATATACCTAGACGTGTGAAGTTTGAAAAATGCCTTGGTAGATGGTGGTGGTGATGACGATAGGAGTAGAGAAATGATGACAACGGCACAAGCAAGGGAATGAGAAGGAAGATTGGCTTTCTTTGGGGACGGAACGTTGGTGATGTTAATGTCATTAATCATTTTAGTGTGATCATGATTTACTTGAGATTGACTAGGGTAATAGACAAACATATTTGAGTTAGGAGGTGTAGAATGCACACTCACAAATGTTAGTTGTATTACTAGGGATGGTGATTTGCCCCAACCTGGACGGGGCCAAGGAATCCTTGCAAAAACGGGTCCAAGCGGGGACGGGGATCCCTGTTGTGCTCAATCCGGGGTTAGGGACCGGTAACATACCCTCCGACCCGCCCAGTACCCGGTATATGTATTATTAGTTTTTAAAATATATTATATGTATGTTAAATGTTAATAACTTGATATTGGGTACTTAGGATTTTTCCTTTTTCAAACTCAGTTCACACTTCACGACTCACGGCCTCACCTTAGTCTGTCACTCGTCACTCTACCGGCAGCGCTGACCACGACAACCACCAGTCCACCACTCCATGCCGATCACCACTTTGGTCAGCCACCAAAATGTTAGCCACCACTCCACAGCCTAGACCGACCAACCACGACTCCAGCTGTCCAGCACTCCAATCCGACCACAACTCCACCTGCCCAGCACTCCAATTCGACCACGACTACGTATGTATGTACTATGTAACCTTCTTCCATGTTCAGGTCAAAATATTTTCTGTATATACCTAAAGTTTCAAGATTTCAGCTTATGTTTAGCTCTTCATCTCTTTGTTTTTCGTTCACCATTACTAAGAGTATAGGCAAATATGGTTAGAGTTCAGAAAATAGGAACATTGCAGGTGTATTAACTATTAAGTTATTTATGGCAGCAAAAAAACATTAAAACCAGGGACGGGGAAGTGACTCGGGGTTGAAACTTAATCCTCGTACGCCCTAAACCTGCCCCTAACTCAGAGGCTCTGAACCTTCTGCTCCGAGCTCTAAGCCTTTACTTAAATTTTCTAATTCTTCACTAAGAGCCTCTAAGCCTTCAGCTCAGAGTTTTTGGACCTCCTAATCGAGGCTCTTCCAAACTATTGCTTCTAACTCAGAGATGCTGAGTCGGTTGTAACTGTTTTCCAATCTTATCCTATAACGGCTATAATTGTTTTGCAGTGAAGTAATGACTGTTTAACAACCTTTAATTATTGATTGCTCATATAAATATGTAAACTGAATCTGGGTGTATATAAGAAATCAATCTTGTCTTCCAGTGTTGTGGCAGATTGGTTATCGCTCAGGGGGTTCATAGCGCCCTAACCGAGTTTGAGCCTTTCCGTGCACATGCTTGGGGCCATTTAAGTGGGGCCATGTTTAGCCCCCAAAATTGCCGGGGATTAGTCGGGCTTTGGCCCGGACACCCTTCCAAAATAAAAAATCAATCTTACAACCTTTCAGATGACAGATTTCATTTGGATCATCTCCAATTCCCCGTATATAAGAGGGAGCAAATTACGATGTACAACAACAAGATGATAGACATAGACTTCAACAAGGTTATATCGACATTGTCAAGACAAAATTTGATCAGATTTGGGAACGGATATCAAACCCACATCTCTTCATGGATTTGGTGATAACCTCTCGCTTGGGAATTACCCCAAATTTTCACACCATACCCTTAAACCATACACACATGTTACTAGCATTCCCTGGCTTTCATTCCCATACCTCTAATAAACCAACCCCACCTTAGTACTATTTTAACATTCCCCAAAACCACTAAATCCCTCATAACACATCCAAAAGAAACCATGTTATTTGCTGCTTTTTAAATATCATCCATATCAAATAATGGGCTTGCTCTCCTGCTTATAAGCATACATAATCTAAAACAAATGCAAATACTCCAAAAGTTTCTCTTTGTGGCTCCTTGTAATTAATAAGTTTCAGAGACAAATGAAGAACCATTCAGCAAAGGCATACAAAGTAGTCTCCCCTCCTCCTATAAAGCAGCAATTTGACTCCAAAATACTGACTACATTAACCTAATCTAACAACACAGTCCATAGAATTTTGCCTCTGAAAAGAAGCATGATCAACAACTGTCATAAAACACCAAAGTATGTCTTACTTTCTGAGATCAGCATAACTATTTGACCATCAAATTGTGCCTTTTTTTAATGCAAGATTCCATAAACACAATAAAAGAAAAATAAAAAGTTAATAACAATAAGATTAAGATTGGAGAAAAACATACCGAGGAAGAAGGCGAAAAGCCGTGAGGACGTCCTGGACGAGGAGAGATTGCAAAACTTTGGGGAATTTAGAATACGAGAGTTTGAGGATTAAAGACAGCTCTTTACAAGCTGATGGATAATGGCAGCTTCGATACAAGGATTCTTCAAGCCCTAATTCATGGTATCTATCCAACGCCCCTTCCATTCTTTCAAAATCGAATCAGTTTGTATCAAATTGAACACATATATGTATGAATCATCTTGTTTCAATCGTTAGGATAAAAACTGTTTTAGGGTTTGGTTAATGGAAAATCTAAAATCCAGAAACAAACCCAATATGCGGTTTGAGTATCATTTCCAAAAAAGTATTTTTGGTTAAAAGTGTTAATCGACTTGTAATAGTCGGAAAACAAATTTTTTAAAACATGCTTAGATTAGCTTTTGTGATAGTAAAAGTTAATAAGTTAAATTGGTTTTAAAAAATGTTTGATTTAGCTTGTGCATGTAAAATGACAAAAGAGGACATATACCCATTAATTTGTAAAATAAAAAACCCACAAATCTTTGTTGAATGTTTTGCAAGAAAACACCAAAGATTTGTGGTTTGCAATCCCATCCAACTCTAGCAAAAACTCACAAATCAAAAACCCACTACAGGCGACCTAAAGGAGAAGCTTACCGGAGAAGGAGCAGCAGAGACGTTTGAGACGTGATGTGAGGGGCTGGCCCCTGAGGGATGTGTATCTAGTCATGGGTTAAGTGAAGGATATATGTGAAATTTAATTTCAAAAAGCCAAAATCTCATCAAAAAGCTACCTCATCCTGACTTTTTGGAAATCGCTTTTCCTACTTACTCAAAAATAGTTTTGAAAAGTGCTTCTAGGATATCCAAAAAATACTTTTAACTTATTGCTTTTTGAAAAACCAATAAATCAATAAGCATTTTTAACAACAATATATCATTTAAATCTCTTCCTTGTATTTAAAGATTTGTGTCAATTTCTTAGGGGCGATTGGTTTGACGGAATTGGGCAGAATTGGAATAGCCAATTCCATTCACTAAATTCCGTTGTGATGTTTGGTTACTTAAGGAATGGAATTGAAATCCCAACATTACTTTAAACAAAGATTTGATCATTCACACTCAATATGCATAGAAATGAAATCCATTCCATCCAAGAAAAACATGATGAAAAACACCCTCATCAATTTTTAAAAACCTAGTTGCACATTTTTTTCTTATACGAAATAAAAACCGAACCATTGGGTTTTGAGAATCCAAACCATTTGATTTTTGGGGTTTTTTCTATTTGGTTTGGTTTTAAAAGCGAATGGTATAAAATGTTTTGGTTTTTGATTTTTGTTTTTGTATTTTCAGTTTTAAAACTAGTCCGTCTGGATTTTCAGTTTGGTTTTTCCGTTTTCGCGCGGTTTCTCGTTTTTTTTTTTGGGTTTTGAGGATCTGATGTTAATCATTTTATTATTTACATTTTTATCTAAATAAATCAAGAACGTATTTTTGTCAATTTTCATCATTTTAATTCTTTTGTAAACCAAACAGATAAATTCCAATTCATTTGACAAATTGCATTTCATTTCCTATTAACCAAATACTTGGTCAAACCTGATAACATTTCATTCCTTTCAGATTTCAATTCATTTGACAGATTTTATATCTTCAAAAATCTATTAAAAAATCTATCTGCGAACCAATCATCTCCTTGTTTCTAGAATACACTATTTCCTTTCTACTAGTGTAATACTCTTGCATATATATTTAATTTTTTGCATCATACTAAGCAATAAGTAGAGATTTAGGAGTCATTTGATTTGCAGAATGATTTCTGAAGATTTGGAATGTGTCAAAGGAATTGGAATCTGAAAGGAATTGAAATGGAATGTTATCAGGTTTGACCAAGTGTTTGGTTGACAGGAATGAAATGTAATCTGTCAAAGGAATTAGAATATGTTTGTTTGGTTTGCTAAGGAATTGAATTTGGAATGCTGAAAATGACAAAAATACCCTTATATGCTGAACGATAGTGATAGTTGGTGGCGGTGACCGAAGGCGGCGGTGGCGGTGGTGGCTGGAGGCGGTGACAGTGGTGGTGGTGGCAATGGTGATGTTGGTGGCGGTGGTGGTCGGAGGGCATTTTTGTCATTTAGAATTTTTTTGGAAGGGTGTCCGGGCCAAAGCCCGACCAATCCTCTACAATTTTGCGGGCTAAACATGGCCCCACTTAAATTTCCCCAGGCATGCGCACAGGAAGACTCGAACCCGGTTAGGGAGCTATGAACCCCCTGAGCGATAATCAATCCGCCACAACACTGGAAGACTTTTGAAGGGAATGGAATTGAATTCCATCACTTCTTGGAAGAAAATGGTGAATGAATTCCATTCCATTGACAACCAGATAACTTGATGGAATTCGGTCAACGAAATTGACCATTTCAATTTCTTCACACTCCGTCGGATTATAGCAAACCAAACTCCCCCTTACAAAAATTTTATAAACTTATGTGTTTATTTATCTTTATTGCAAAGTTTACATTTAAATTATAAACTAGAAATTTAATCAAAATATATCATCATCAATTTTAAAGATATTAAGATCCAATCAAAGTACCGATTGATCTATATTCAATAAAAAATATGAATTATATTTCATAACAACTAAAAACACAATTCTATTAAATATTAAAAAAAATTACATTTTAATCCTATTAAAGTGTATCAAGTGATACAAACACAATTCTTAGATCAAGTCGGAAGTTAATATACCAAAACCATAGTTTGTACTTGCAATAGAATAACTATGGAATATCATCTATTTAACTCTCATCAATCTTTGAATTTTAGTTATGAATGACATTCTAAATAGCGTTCGACCGAAATGCAACAAATTTTGAGATAATGTAATTGTACCTGTTTAGCCTCGTCTTGTCACCGTCCTCTTTCTTTACTTTATACTAGATACCTACTCGTGTGCGTTGCAGCACGAAATATGTATCAATTATTCGATCATATTAAATTATATATAAATAATTGAATTTTATGTATAAAATTCAAGGTCAACTGATTAAAAAAACTAAAAAAAAGATTCGTTCGATAGTGGCATGGACGGATTTGAAGAGGGGCACCATATATATTTTGAAAATACAATAAAAACAAAAGTATTCTTTGGTTGAGTTGGTTAGTTACTTGCCTTGTAACCATGAGGTCATGGGTTCAAGTCCCATTAGAGACATTTTTTTTATATTTTTGCTTTTAATTTCATATTTAGTGTTTATATAAAAAATTGTTTGTACCAAGAATTGAACTTGAGACTTTACCTTTGAAAGTCAATGAACAAACCACTAGACCAATAAAAATTTTGTGAAAATTTTCTTTAAATATGTTATTTATAGTTAAATGGTGCCACCGTCTGAAAAAAGTTCTAGATCCGTCCCTGGATAGTGGGTTTTCAAACTCATAACATTTGAACTCATTTTGAAGGTTTTTATTTGACGGTTATAATGGTATAATTTGTTAAAAAAATATTTCAAAAATTATTGAAATATTTGCTAAAAATATTTGACAATTAAAAAAATTGAATCTTTAAATTTCAAAAATTCTTGAAATTAACTATAATAGTCTCTTATATAGAGGGAGGTTCAAACGAGAATGACATCTTTTTAAGAGAATACAAGAATGATTTTTGTGTACAAAATCATATATGATTAAGTACTGACAAAAAAAGGGGGACACGGGCGGGTTACTTGCTAGTTGTAAGTCACATGTAACCCGCGCAGTTGTTAATCATACATGATTTTGTACATGTTTTTTGTACCTGAATTTTTCCTTTGTTAATCATATATGATTATGTACACAAATATCATTCTCGTATTCTCTTAAAAAGATGTTATTCTCGTTTGAACCTCCCTCTATATAGAGGATACTATAATAATATAGATATAGATGGTATAGATCAAGAATAACCGAATAATTTTTTTATAAGATAATATAAATATAGATATAAATTATAGATAAGAGTGTGTATTTTGAAAAATTGAATCTTGATTTTTGAAAATTCAAAAAATATATATTATCTTTATATAACAGAATAGATAATATAGTTGCATGAGAAATATTCAATATTGGGTTCATTTCGAAGATATTTACGGGAGGATTATAATGGTATAATTAAATTCAATATTAGACTCATTTTGAAGGTATCGTCGAGACGATTATAATGGTTAATTTATTGCAAAGAAAAACAAAAAATTTAATACATTTTAATTCATATATATTATTTACGTTAATATGATAAGGATGTAACGTAAAAAATGAAAAAGTAAGGAATAAAAAGTAATTTAATCAAATAATTCTAAGGATACAAAATGTAAATTATAAAAGGAAATTAATAAATTAATAAGAAATTTTAATTAGGTAATAGTAAAAAAAACATCCTACCTTGCCATCTTCTCATCATGAAACCATGGGTTTCATGGCATGGGTGGGAGGGCTTATGATGTCTCTCTTACTCATGGACATGCTACTTGGAAGACCTTACTTGCATTAGTTCAAGGCATGGTCTACTTGTCTTGGAAAGAAGTATATAAAGAAGGCTTTTGCATGAAAAATAAACTAGTTCTTTTTCTCATTTTCTTGCATCAAAACCTTGGGCTTCCAAGCTTCTACCCTCTCTCACTTTCTAGCAATTGCTATGTAGATTCAAGCGATCTTGTTGCTTCTCCTTTTATAACTTATTTAATATAAATTATTAAGACTTAAGAACAACAATACTTACAAGTGGAAACTAGCATTCAAGGTGGTTTGGTGACTTGTTGTTGGATACATATGGATATTTGCCTTCTTCATAAACTATCAAGCCTTCCCTTGAGGACTCAAAGATCTACAAATGTTGTTATTTCTTTTTCCCTCTATGGTTGTGTTTTAATCTTTCCAAGTGTTGCATGATTATCCTTGTTTGGGAATGTAACTAGTTTTATTGTTGTACGATTAATATGCTTCCGTTGCTAAATATGAGTTTTTGAAACTAAAATTGTATAAATCCCAATAATGATTCCATTATATAATATCAAACCAATGAACATATAAGTGTTTGATGTAATGCTTCCTTCTAGACGTTGATTCCAAAGGTCACCAACCCAATTGAAATGAATGATTATCTCTCGATTAGCCTAATAGGGATCGTCTACAAAGTAATCTCGAAGGTGATGGTGGGAAGGTTAAAAAAGGTAACTGGGGGTCTAATTAGTAATGTGCAAAAAGCATTTCTCAAAGGAAGTTTAATCCTTGATGGAGTCTTGATTGCGAAAGAAATGATGAAGTATCTAAAAAACTCCAAAAAGAAAGGCGTAATTCTGAAGGCCAACTTTGAGAAGGCCTATGATTCAGTCGAGTGGTCTTTTCTCCAAGACAGATTGAAGAATATAGGATTCGGCGAAAAATAGAGGAAGTGGGTGGAGTCTTGCCTCTCATTGTCTATGGTTTCAATCCTCATAAACGAATCCCCTACCAAAGATTTTTCGATGAAAAGAGGGTTAAGGCAAGGGGACCCATTAGTCCTTTTCTTATTTTTGATCGTTGTCGAGTGCTTGTATATCATGGTAGAAGAAGTTGAATACAAAGGGTTGATAAATGGAGTAAAAGCGGGAAAAGGGGAGATGACGATATCCCACCTTCAATATGTGGATGATGTCATCTTTTTTGGAGAATTGGGAGCCCGAAAATATAAAAGAATTGGTGAAGGTGTTGGAATGTTTCCGCGCAGTTTTGGGCCTTGATGCGGTAATTATCATACATAAAAAGCGAAACAAGTTTTAACCTCTAATGTCTAGCCACTGTCTTACCACATATACAGGCAAGCGTACCTGATCGTGAGTAATATAGCGTAGGAAAGTCCAGGTATCGTATCTACCACTGGGAACGGTCAAGTTATCGTAGACTGTTAATCTTGATTAGTTTAATTAACCTAAAGCTTTGGGGGGGTTTTATGAAAAAGGTTTAATAACTAAAAAGAAAATTAAATTAATTAAGAACTAATAAAGCAATTAAAATATTGATTGAAACTATATGAAGGAAAACAGTAGTACTTATCATGGTACAGTGAATCCCCAAATGGATGATTTAAACAGGCCAAAGGTTTGGTTGTTTCGGTTATTGTAGGAATTTAAGTCTGAGACACCCTAACATGTGACTATTATGGCTATCAACTAGGTCTTGGTCCTCCTAGTCCCAATACATAGGTCGTTTGTCAGACAATCTAGTACCGGTCACCCAATCTTATCTCTATTGCATGGTTTTCTACTACCTGGTCGCTCTCGGTCCGAGTAACCACTTAACACAACTCTCCGGATCGAAGGGTAGGTCAAGAAAGGTTGATTATCCTATTGGATTCTATCTATCTTGGTCAAACAGATACACCCAAACAACGAGTTCAAATAACCAAACAATATGAATCAGATCGGAACCATAACACACATTTAATTAACCAAAAACAAACCAATAATCATTAAATCATAAAATCATCATCCATAATGGTTCATCAACCACAATAAGTACCACTATTAAAAACTACTCACTAGACATAATAAAAACAGATAATACGAGAGTAGACACAGACATTATACCGATAGTACAACGACGGATGATCGAGAATCGAACCCCGCAGCGTATCGGCACCACTCTAATTTCACTCTCTATCTCTCTGCCTATCTATGTGTCTCTATTAAAACTGAAGGAGGAGGCTAGTATTTAAAAGGAGAGGTCAGAGCCCATTTCGCGATCGCCAGACGGCACTCTCGCGGCGCGAAGCACTTAGGTCAAACCCTGGATTTCGAACTTGGCGAACTTGGGGGCACCAAACTTGAATCTTCGCGATCGCTAAAAGGCTACTGGATTGAGATTGTGCATTTTTCACGTTTTCTCGCCTTTTTCCGTACTTTTCCGTTCCACGGCCTCCAAAACCTATAAAAGCAATAATAAGTCCAAATGGTGAGTAAAATGATCAGAAACGGGTGAGAAATGGGGTAAAGTTAGACAATTAAGCTCAACCAAAACATGTAAAATTTTGGTGTTATCAAAATCCCCACACTTAAGCTTTGATTGTCCTCAATCAAAAGACTGAAAGATAAGAAAGATAACGCCAAAATTATCTCCACCCAAGATCATTCAAGAGAACAAAGAATACTCACACAATCGAACACACAAACAAGATACATCAAGTAATTGGATACCAAAATCAACCTTTTACCCTCACATGGTATGAATCGACAATTTAAAGTGTATCTCTCGGGGGTAAAAGTGTATATGTGATCACACCAATACTCGACTAATTCCCGCATGCATAAGCTTGTCACCAAATCTAATCTCCACCACTGAGAAGTTATCAACCGTCAAGAGGACTTTAGGGTTGTAATGTTAGGCTAAGGGTTAAGGGTAGGATAAAGGATATATATAAGTAACTAAGGGTTGTAGCAAAAACCTGAAAACCAATCAGTTCAAGATCCAAATTAATCATCTGACTTTTGAGAGATTTAGAGCTCGGGATTTCCATCACTATCACTTTTATATCTGCCTAAGCATATTGCTTATTTTGTGCTTCGATATTTTTCTTTTAAGCACATCGACTCTTTTGATTTTTCTTTTTGAATGAGTCGTTTTCTATCTTTCTTTTCTTTTCTTTTCAAGCTCTCTATATATTTTCTTCAGTAGCAACTATGTTGCTTTTTACTCTTTTTTCTCTCTTTCTCTTTTTCATAATCCCTTTCTCTATTTGTCAGATTTCATAAAACGGACCAAAAACATGAAAAACATTCAACTTTGAGCTACGGCCAAAAGATAGATAAAAATTGGGCTAAAGGATAAAGTGTATAGTGGGTAAAGAAATGAAAAGGCTAAGGCTCAAAAGGGTTACAAGGGATGAAGTACTAAAGATGAGTACTTTTTAATCAAAGGTTAGGTAAATCAAATAACCTTATAATGAGGTTATCTGACGAAGGCTAAAAGGGTAAGAAACGAAGGCCTCTATCAGTGCAATGGTGATAAATACTTCTCTTATGTGATCTCGACAAGCATTCAAATGACAAGTTCTACCTTGGGTCAAAGTCAGTATTCCTCAGAAAATAAATAAACAATTAGGCTCAAACTCTCAAAGGAATTGGGTGAGACACTCATGGTAATTGGTATTCCAAGGCATCCTTTTACTCAACTAATCCTATTCAGTGCTCTCCTATGCAAGCAACTCAGCTCCAAAAACAATCTCAGATTTCGAAAAAAATTGGGGTCAAATCTCAAAGCTTTCAAAAATTTGAAAAACGACAATCCAAAAAGCAAAAAGTGAACCCATTTAAACAGCTAAGTCTACATAACCCCCTCCCCACACTTAAAATTTGCAGTGTCCTCAATGCAACAGTTAAAACAATTAAGGAGTAATTGGGAAAAAGAGAAACTTCCCGGGTTTTGTGACGAAATTTGTTCTGATATGAGAGAGTGTATTCCAAAATCGTGCTCGATTCAAGATCATAGATCGATGTATCTATTACCAAAAAGAAAAAGAAAAAAGTAAAAACGAACAAAAGAAAATAAACCAAACTAAAGCAATTAAAAGTATTAAATCCTAAACAAACCAAAGGAAAATTAAAAGTTGTCCAACCAAACCAAACACACAAACAAAATAAAATTGTTTACCACAACCATATCGAATAACGGAGATAAAAGAGATAGATCGATAAGGGCCACGAGGTTGGTTTTGCCAATCCTCAAAAGTCGGGTAACCGGGCAGTGCGTCCTTGGAGTACAGCCAATATGGAGATGGAGCATAAGCGATATTCGGTTGAATACCGAAATGGGAGGTCATTTGGTTCATCACTCCACTTTGCCAATTAGCTTGGTGAAGAGCCTCCGTGGTGTTGTACTCCATATGTTGATGATGTTGGCCATAGGATAACGACATCTCCGAGAGTCGGTTACTCAAGTCTTGGTAACCCGAATACGCTATCCATTCCGCTGGTTGTTCTCCCGCATTCGTACCACTCGTGCCTCCGGTCTCTTGCGTGCTCCGAGGTGCTCTTCTCGTCCCATAAGCTTGAGGGTTGTGAATCCACGTGTTCCGATCCCCGCTAATCAGATGATCAACCAATGCCACACCCATGCCACGGAGTTGATCCATATCAATCAACCCCATCTCAGATGATCAACCAATGGCACCCTCGGTTAGGATACCGAAGTGCTTGGCTAGAAGCATAACATACTGGCCACCAACCAATCGACTCCCCTCTCGATAACCACCCGCCTTAGCGAGTTGCACGGCAATAAGGTACGGAGCATTCGGATACTTGTCATCCGTAGAAAGCTGCTCAAGAAGCCATAGATCGTGCGAAGAAACGTTTTCCTCACTCGAGGAACGAGCATTCACCGCGTGAATAAGCATGCAGTGCAAAAGTCGGTCTGTAGAAGCAAGAAAACCCTTCACTTTCAGATTGTTACCATAGTCACCATCACCCAAAATCGCTCAAGCCAACCGAGGATCAAAACCATCCTGTCTTTTTGCAGTCGCCCACATGTACTCCACAAATCCGGGAGCATCGACCTCATCTTGGGTATATATCTCCAAAGCAACGGCAAACTCCACCAAAGAAAACGATCGCCACACTCCACCGAGTCGGAATGTCATGCATGACTGATAGAACTCTTCGAGGGCCTTTATGGCGTCGAAACGGAATGTCGCCACGAACTCAATGATAAGATTGCGGTAGAGGGTCTCGGCAATGCCGAAGACTCGTTCCCATGCACGGCAAATATAATACTCGGTGCCATCTTCGTCGTAGGTGTGCTTCTCGAGTATCGCCTTGATGTCGTTTTCAACTCCCATTGATCTAAGGAGGTTCCAATCAACTCTCTTCGGCACTAGAACTTGACGGGTGAGAAGCCGGTTAACTGAATCCCGGTATTCCTCCCGCTTCGGAGCGTTCAACGTTGGGTCATTCATGAAAAAGGTGAAGGCGTGGCTCCCATCCGGTGCACGGAAAGTAGGAGTGGTGGAAGTTGACGAGCGGGTTCTTTGTCTCTACAAAATCCAAATACCATTGTCTTAGACACATTTGATCAATAAACGCAAGACAAGGTTCATTTATATCAAAACTCAAAGAGACAAAACTTCCACGACTAACAAGTTCAACTAACGAATACATACTTGAAAATCAACTCAAAGGGGGTGTGTAACATCCCCACACTTGAACTTTTAGTCCAACCTCAATTATAAACCAATCTAGCTAACTAAACAAGAATGGGGGATTTTGGTGCAAAATCCCCACACTTATCATTAAAGCATATTCACTAGATTCAATCAATTGATAACATGCTAGAACATACATCTCAATCAAAGTGCATAACATGCATCAAAGAATACCACTAAACAATCAATGGAGCTTCAAGAACAATCTCAAATTCATAAAAGCATATAAACACCATTGATGCCCAAAACAGGGTCTAATCTTACCAAATCAAGCTAATCTCATGAAATTAAAGTTGGGAAACATACCTTATTCATGGAGAATGAAGAAATTGAAGCACAAGAAACTCGAATTTCGCAAGTACGTGATGAAGGTTCGCGGCGCCTAGAGAGAATTAGGGTTGTGTTCTTTTGAAAAAGTGAGAAAAGAGGGTTAAAAACCCGTCTGCACCGATTTCGCGTCGCCAAACAGGATCTTTCGCGTCGTGAAACGGGCGGTTTCTGAAAATTTTACCCTAATTTTAAAAACTTCACGTCGCGAAACGGCTTCCTCGCGTCGCGAGATTCGAATATTTTACCTGAACCTAAGGCTGGCTGACCTCGCGTCGCCAAACTTAAAAAGTCGCGATCGCGAGTTGCCTTCTGTTTCCAACTTGTCAAAAACTTCGTTACGCATCGGATTTGCTCGTTTTTGGCTTCTATCTCCTCCATATGGTTACCTAAGCAATACCAAACAAAAAGATTAGCAAAAACACACATGAAAAACATAAAAACGAAAAACGAAAGAAAATGCTCGGGTTGCCTCCCGAGAAGCGCTTCATTTTTGAATGGGTTTAGAGCTCGACCCCTTTTCAGCTCATTTCTTGGCACGTCGGGCTGACGAGCCCTTCTTCTTCCTATACTCTTTCTTGGAGGGTCCCAACCCATTGGGTGTTTGGTCTTTTTGATGTATCGGGTTCGGATAATCCTCCGTCTTCTTTCCATGTTCATGGGGGAGTAACGGGTGGTTCGTGTTCTTCTTGTAGGCTAGAGAAGGATCCTCATAAGGTTTATCGAGATGGGTGACCGGCTCTCCGTTGGGATCAAAGTAAATCCGCTTTTCTCCATACCCCAAGCTTGTCACTTGATTCCGCATATCGGTATTCAGTTGGGCGGTATGTAAAAAAGCTCTTCCAAGAATGATCGGGATCTCCGTATCCTTTGGAAGATTAGCTATGATGAAGTCCGTAAAGTAGACAAAATTGCCAATTCGAATCGGGACTCCTTCTGCTATCCCCAATGGCTTTGTCATGTATCCATTCACCCCTCGGTATTGATAGTCTGTTGGAACGATCTTTTTGACTCCCATTTTCCTGCAATAACCAACAGGCATCATGTTAAGAGCGGCACCTGAATCTACCAAAGCAAGACCATTAAATTTAGAACATGAAATAGGTAAGTTGTAACTTCCCGGATCATGCTTGATAGGTGCAATGTAGATGAGTTCATCTTCCGCCGCCTTCTCTTTCTCTTTCTCTGTGACTTTATCCTCTTTTTTCGGTATCACAAACTCCGCGTATCCGCCTTGCTTTCCATCTTCCTCCTCATCATCACTTGAAAAAACGGGTCCTTTGAGTCCTAGATGTTCGAACGAAATGGTGAACCCCTCCGAGTCATAGTCCGTGACATAATTGGGTTCACTACCACTATCGCTCTCCACATACTTCTTCATGTAGATATCCGTTCACTTCTTCTTTGATGGTTCTCCGGTCATCATGAGCATCGGCTTCGTGTTCTCTACTTTTGGGTTGACTTGGGTTTGCGTTGACAGCTCCCCTTGAGTATTTTCACTTAGCAATTGCGAAACACGACCAACCTGCAATTCCAAATTCTGGATGGTACTTTGGTGGTTACGTAAGTATGAACCTACCTCATCGTTGAGCTTCTTTTGTGCATCCATGAATTGGAGAAGTCGGTCTTCGATAGAAACTCGTGGTTCTCCATCCGGTCTTTGGGTTTGTTGATTTGGTGCAAAGAAACCGGGAGGTCTCGGAATGAAGTTACGATTGTTGTTCTACCTCCCTTGATAATCGCCTCGGTTAAGGTAGTTTACCTCATCGGGTGTCATCATCGGTCGATTCGGGCAATCCTTTGTTAAGTGTGGTCCCTTGCACTCCTCGCATCCAACCTGCAAAGCACGAACAGATTTAATTAATTCTTCAATTTTGCGTTCAAACTTTACCTGTTGGTTTTTCATCGAGGCTAGTTCATCGGATGGGTCGAAGTCGGTTGAGATCTTTCCGGCCATTCTCGGGATTTGTAAGCGTTTATCCGTCCTCCAATCTATGTTGTGTATGAGCATGTCCTCGAGAAGCTTATATCCTTTCGTGGGCGTTTTGTACATAAAGACACCTCCGACAGATGAATCCAATGTAACTCGTGAAGAATAACCAAGCCCACTATAGAAAGTTTGGACTTGTTCACTCTTACTCAATCTGTGACTTGGGTACGAATTTAGAAGGTGTTTGAAACGTTCCCATGCTTCGGATATTGTCTCCCCATCGTCTTGTTGAAAGGATCGGATCTCGGCTCGTAACTTGTCGATTTTGGATGGTGGAAAAAATCGGGAAAGGAACTTTGAGCGAAGTCCTTCCCAAGTGGTGATCGAACTTAGCTCCAACGATCGCAACCAAACTCTAGCTTCTCCGGTAAGTGTAAGAGGAAAGACTCGAAGGCGAATCGCATCATCTTGGCCTTCCTCCGTTTTGAACAGATCACATATATCTACGAAGTTCTCCATATGTACGATAGGATTGCTATCGTTTTTCCCGTCGAAAGTGAGGTCCTTGATCATGTGAAGGAGCTTCCCTGGGATCTCCTTGTTTAGGTCCGGCTTCGTGATCGGATTGGTGGGTACGGTTGGAGCAGCTCTCCTGGGGTCCACATCGGTGCTTCGTCCCCATATCAAAATTCAAAACTCTCGGGAGAACTTTGTTAGTTTTGTTTTCTTTTTGTTTCTTTTTCTGAATTCTCTCTCCGGCTCCTCAAATGGCTCTAACACCGTTGTGACTGAAACCACAACAAACGGTTACGGGCAACTTGTGGGAAACAAAGAGATAAAATAAAATAAAAACAACTAACTAAACTAGAAAGCGAAAAACTTGCAAGGGAAAGAATCCCTCACAAGGATCGATTAACAAAACTAATAAAGACTAAAATCTAACAACTACCGTTCCCCGGCAACGGCGCCAAAAACTTGATGCGGTAATTATCATACATAAAAAGCGAAACAAGTTTTAACCTCTAATGCCTAGCCACTGTCTTACCACATATACAGGCAAGCGTACCTGATCGTGAGTAATATAGCGTAGGAAAGTCCAGGTATCGTATCTACCACTGGGAACGGTCAAGTTATCGTAGACTGTTAATCTTGATTAGTTTAATTAACCTAAAGCTTTGGGGGGGTTTTATGAAAAAGGTTTAATAACTAAAAAGACAATTAAATTAATTAAGAACTAATAAAGCAATTAAAAGATTGATTGAAACTATATGAAGGAAAACAGTAGTACTTATCATGGTACAGTGAATCCCCAAGTGGATGATTTAAACAGGCCAAAGGTTTGGTTGTTTCGGTTATTGTAGGAATTTAAGTCTGAGACACCCTAACATGTGACTATTATGGCTATCAACTAGGTCTTGGTCCTCCTAGTCCCAATACATAGGTCGTTTGTCAGACAATCTAGTACCGGTCACCCAATCTTATCTCTATTGCATGGTTTTCTACTACCTGGTCGCTCTCGGTCCGAGTAACCACTTAACACAACTCTCCGGAACGAAGGGTAGGTCAAGAAAGGTTGATTATCCTATTGGAGTCTATCTATCTTGGTCAAACAGATACACCCAACCAACGAGTTCAAATAACCAAACAATATGAATCAGATCGGAACCATAACACACATTTAATTAACCAAAAACAAACCAATAATCATTAAATCATAAAATCATCATCCATAATGGTTCATCAACCACAATAAGTACCACTATTAAAAACTACTCACTAGACATAATAAAAACAGATAATACGAGAGTAGACACAGACATTATACCGATAGTACAACGACGGATGATCGAGAATCGAACCCCGCAGCGTATCGGCACCACTCTAATTTCACTCTCTATCTCTCTGCCTATCTATGTGTCTCTATGAAAACTGAAGGGGGAGGCTAGTATTTAAAAGGAGAGGTTAGAGCCCATTTCGCGATCGCCAGACGGCACTCTCGCGGCGCGAAGCACTTAGGTCAAACCCTGGATTTCGAACTTGGCGAACTTGGCGGCGCCAAACTTGAATCTTCGCGATCGCTAAAAGGCTACCGGATTGAGATTGTGCATTTTTCACGTTTTCTCGCCTTTTTCCGTACTTTCCCATTCCACGGCCTCCAAAACCTATAAAAGCAATAATAAGTCCAAATGGTGAGTAAAACGATCAGAAACGGGTGAGAAATGGGGTAAAGTCAGACAATTAAGCTCAACCAAAACATGTATAATTTTGGTGTTATCAGGCCTCAAGCTAAACTTGAATAAAAGTAAACTTTATGGAGTCGGTGTGCCGGGGGAAGAGATTCAAAGTTGGGCAAGGCCGTGGGTTGCGAAAGAGGTAAGTTACCTTTTGTCTATCTTGGCCTTCCAGTCGGTGCCTCAATGAGCAAGACTAATCATTGGTTACCGGTAATTGAAAAAATGAAGAACAAACTCGCAAATTGAAAGGCAAAATTGATTTCCATTAGAGGACGATGGACGTTTGGAAAATCAGTTCTTGGAAGCATATCGTTACACTTCTTCTCCCTTTTTCATACCTAGTGAGTGTCTTAAAATTGTTAGAAATAGTGCGTTGTAATTTCTTTTGGGGTGGGAGAAGGACACAAGTATTGGTGAGAGCGTCGAAAAGGGTTTCATTGGGTTAAGTGGTCAAAAGTCCTTGAGCCTTTTGAATGGGCGGACTTAGTTTAGGCGGGCTTAGGCTACCCACACCCAACCCTCCCAACCCTCTCACCTTTTTAATGCCACATCAGCTGACACATCAGCTTTTTCCCAACCCTCTCTTTACCCACCCATAACTCTCTACAACTCTTACCCAACCCTCTCAAACACAACACACACACAACACACACAAACATAGCGGCTTTCTTAAACCGCCAAGGCTTCAGCCCGCCGGTTACAATGGGGCTGCACCCAACCCCGCGGGTGTTTTTGAAGCCGGCGGCTCAGCCCGCTAGAACCCACAGCCACCGCTGCGTGTGGCCTTATAGACCGACCTAAATTGGGGGTTGCTTGGTAAATGGTGGTGGAGATTCCATGTCGATATAGGGGCATTGTGGGTGAAGGTAATTAGTAGCTTATATAGAAAAGGGGGGCGATTTAGACAGTGTAGGCTTAAGTGATGGGAGGGGGTTCGAACTCGGTTTAGGCAAAAATAGTGAAAACGGGGGGTGGAATTGGATGGAGGTGGCATTAGTTTCTCATCTTCTTTTTGAAAAAAGTTAGGGTATGGGGCAATAACAAAGTTTTGGGAGGATAAATGGTTAGAGTTAGGGGGCTTAAGGACGTGTTTAGAAGGCTCTATCATCTTGACAGTAATAAAAGGGTATCAATTAAAGAAAGGGGAGAATAGGTAGGGGGTAAGTGGTGTTGGAGGTGAGGGTGGGATAGGGAGCCGAGGGAAGAGCTTGTAGTGAACTCGAAAAGTTGTGGGCAACACTAGGGAGTCTTGCCTAAGAAGGAGGGTGGGGATAGGGTCGTTTGGAAGCTTGACTCGAGTGGGGTTTTCTCGATTAGGGTGTTGAGGGCGTTGTTGGTTGATCGAGGGTGTAGAGGGGGTAGTGTGGGAGGTTAAACTATTTGTATTTTCATTTGGAGGGCGAAGCTAAGGAGGTTACCGGTGAGAAAGGAGATGGATAGAAGGGACATTGACTTGCATTTAATCATTTGTTCGTGATGTGATTATGAATTGAATCGGTAGAGCACACTTTATTTGAATGTGCTCTAGTGAGGAACTTATGTAGTTTAGTAGGTAGGTGGTGGAGACTAGATATAGACTCATGTAGATCTTTAGACGAGTTGGTCGAAAAAGGGTCGAATGAGAGTAGTAACGTAAAAGGTGCTTCAAGGTGGTTGGCGACACTCCATTGTTTACTTTACTTGATTTGGTCTAATAGAAATATGGTTGTGTTCGATAAAGGTAATCGTTCATTGGAGGAGCTATTCTTTAGTTTCCACTAAATTTATTTAGTTGGGTGTCCCACCGAGATAAGGGCATTGCAGTGGATAGTAAGACTTGGATGATGGTCCCTCTTGGGAGTATACCTAACAATAAACACTCAAAAGGAAGGGAAGCGGTTTATAGCTCATAAGCTGCAGTCGAGCCACCTTACTGTGGTGTTTGTTGAAGGCTATGGGCTGGTGTGTGTATCTAATGCACAACAGAGGTTAGGCTACATTAGATGGTCGGGTTGGCAGCGGTCTGAGTTAACCAGCAGGCTGCGGCGTGCTCACATCTCGTAACACCCAGCGCCTTAGTGTCCTTTATACCGGCTATTTTACTCGGTGTCACGCCGAATTGCGCGTCTGCAGTCTTAGTCAGCGTGTGTTGGTCCAGTTTTTGCCTCGATGGCGTTCAAGTTCGGCCATTTGAAGGGCAGGGGTCTACTATCGCGGGTTCGTGCTAAGGAGTACTTGACAAGATAACTAAAGAAATCATGAATCCATAGATAAACGTGAATCCTAACTCTCACAGTCGAATGCAATGCATATAGACCTTCAGAACAAGATAATAGGGAAGTGATTTTTTATTGTTCTAGATGACGTCCGGATCAAAGAGATGAAAAAGATGGATGAATTAACTAGAGCACTATGTATGAAACAGAAGGTAGCATTGTTACGATGACAACACAAATTAGCAAAAATGATGACGTGAGTTCTAGCATCAATTTGTCATTATTTAAGAAGGTTGCATTTGCATCTGTTAGCAATGCAGAATTATAGGTGATACCCTCTAGTATCATGAATATTCGAGAATGTAAGTAAATTACAAATGTACATTATTTAAGCATCTCTATAATACATCTTATAAAGATTTTTTTTTCCACTATCAATTTCTAACTTTTCAAATGAAAAAATTACATAAAAGAATCAAATGATAGTTACTTTAAAAACTCCTTTTATAGGTCTCGTATATATTTCTACATCAATATTTATCTAAAGAAATTTTAAAAATGTAAAAGAAATCGATTACAATATCGTTTTTTTTATAAAGTTAGATAAAAACCAAAAAATTTATTCAAAGAACTTAAAAGATGTAAGGGCTATATATATATATAGGAATAATCAAATAAAAACCACATATTTTATATATATATATATATATAAAGTTTTGTTTTATTGTAATTCTTTTAAAAATCCACGCTTTTTATTTATATAAGCCTTTTATTAAGTGTGTTAATTTTTAGAGTTAAATGCAAATTTGATTGTTTACAAAAAAATAATGACTAAGGTCATTCTAAGTAATTTTTAACTAACAAAGTTCTTGTATTTTTTATTTTTATAATACATATGGTACTTCTTATAAATAATATTAAAAAATAAAATTTGAGAAGGAAAAATTTTGTCAATTCATTTTTCCTATGCATTTAATGTTAGTTAATAACACATTTGACCCCTCTTTAATTAAAATAAATAGTTAAACTTATACTTAGTTCTACGGTTTACAAAAAAAAAAAATAACATCTAAGTTTTAACATCCATAATAAAATACAACACTATATTTTTCTTCTTGAGCTTTGTTATTAATTTACAAAGTGGTTATTCAATTTTAAGATTTATGTATTTTCAATGTATTTCACCCTCTAGTAATATTTTAATAAATTAGGATTACATTAATTTTTAAGTTTTAATAAATTTAACTTGAATGACCTCAATAAAGTTATCAAAA
Source organism: Centaurea solstitialis (assembly GCA_030169165.1). Lineage (NCBI taxonomy): Eukaryota > Viridiplantae > Streptophyta > Magnoliopsida > Asterales > Asteraceae > Centaurea > Centaurea solstitialis. The sequence goes on from CM058043.1 coordinate 65,070,039, forward strand.
CAAATCTTATCTTTTAATAAATATATAACATATTTAAATCTTACCTTTTAATAAATATATAAATATATCACTAATCTAAATTTTAGTATGAAAATAGCACAAAAAATTTAAAAAATGCATAATAAATATTATAAAAAAAACATACACCACAACATCATGTTTTAAATAACACTAGGTTTAAAAACCATGGTAAATTTGATACAAAATGACCATATGAGGTAGAAATGTGTTAGTAAATGATTTACGAGAAAAACATATTAATTCTATTTAATTACATATCTTATTTTTATTATTTTTATATTCAAATGGATGATAAAACTAACATGAAAACATAAAATATATTTGTATAATTTGTAAAGTTAATAGATATAATTAGGGATTGTATTAAATTTTACGTAATCAATATAAAAGAATATATATACATGTTTTATTTGACAAAAATAGTATAATATATCAAAAACCAAATAAATCTAACTATTCATTTTTTTGGAAGAGGTATCCCAGACCACATTGGGCCCAGACTAATCCTCGACAATTTTGGGTCGAAGCCAAACTGCTAAAGCATGCAGTCCGGGGTCGAAGCCCTCGTACCTCCAGAATGCGTCCCCAGGGCTCGAACTCAGGTTTACCACCATGTAGTGCCCAAGCCTTACCACTAGGCTTACACTCCTTTGGTATAACTATTTATTTAAGTTAAAGAGGGATCAAATATGTTATAAACTAACATTAAATGCCTAGAAAAAGTGAATGGACAAAATTACCCCTTATTAACTTTAATTGTTTCAATGTTATTTATAAAAAGGACTATATGTGTTATAAAAATTAAAAATACAAAGACCTTGTTAGCTAAAAGTTTATTAGAGGGACGTTAATCACTAATTTTTGTAAACTACAAGGACCAAATTTGCATTTAGCTCTATTTTTTTAAAAATAATTAAGATTGTATAACTGTGAATGGTCTTCTCTGTTATTCGTGGCTTTTAAACATTTATAGTTAAAGTTTTTAAACATTTATAGTTAAAGTATACGCTTTAATTCAAACCGCTAGGGCTGTGCAAAACCCGACCCTACCCGAAAACCCAAAAAAACCCGATCCGAAAACCCCGAGAAAATCCGACCCTTATGGCCCGAGAAAATCCGAGCCCCGTACCCCGATCCCCCGAGTTGTTTGTAAGGGTCTGGTTGGGTATGCAAAAATCGTCCCCGACCCGACCCGATACCCGAAATTGTTATTAGTCTTTTGTTTAAATTTTTAAACCCTAAATAATATTAATATACATATATGATATGATATCTTTGATAAACATCGGCTCCTATAACCGACTATCATTTCCCCGATAATCCCTACTACTACCCTGTGAATCGTGGGTGACACTGGATTTTAAGAATTTTGTATGACATTGGCACCATCCACTAACCATTCACCAACATGGTACTTTTAGTGGCATTTGAAGTTATAATTTATACTTTTTTCTTAAATACTATATTAGTTTTAAATTGTTTGTTTTACTTTACTAGAAGTGGTAACTTTTGTCCTTTTACATATTCTTAACATTGTAAATATTAATTGTATGTGAGTTGTGATTATATCCGAACAAAAATTGGGAAAAAATGGCTGCAAAAAAAGTGCAAATCAAATTGAAATATGTAGATTCACATGGAAAATTGGTAATCTTTGCAAACCCGAAAAAACCCGTACCCCGCCCCGAAAAAAACCCGCACCCGAACTCACCCGAACCCGAAAAAACCCGCACCCCGATTACAATATTTGGGTTTGTTTTTCACACCCCGACCCGCCCCGTCCCGCCCTGACCCGTGCACAACCCTACAAACCGCCCACTAACTTTATGAAAAGTTGTGTTCAAAAGAAAACACGAAATAAAATTATTTATAAAAACCGCAAAATCCATAACATTATTATTCTGAATATTTGATACCTTTTTCAATTTTGTTATAGTGATTGTTTTGTTTTCGTATTTTTTTTACCCTGATGTTTCAAAGAAGTTATACAATAATTTATCTGCAATAAATATACCGGATACAAATGTTTAACAGGTTTGTTGTGAAGCGATTTATTTCTTGAATAACTAAATAGAGGAAAGTTTTATTTTTTATTGTGAACGTGAGAATCACTAAAATTACGCCATGTGGCAATATTCATTTTGAATATAATGCATATTCAAAGTAAAAAAGACAACTAAGCTTTATTCACCTTAGATAATGCATGATATTCAGACCGAATATTTTCACGTGTCACAATTTTAATAGTCCTTAGGTTCAAAACCAATATTGAGTTTACATTTTGAACCCAGCCCTAGAATAAATAATATTTAAATTATTCGGCAATTGCAATTATATTGTACAAATAGTTTTCATAGAGATTTGACAATAACACCAAATTGATCACATCTAGTCAATGGAATCGGATTCATACATTATTTAATTCACAAAAATCCCTAAGATTTGTGGGTAGATGAACTTAATTAATTTAATAATGTCTTAAACAAAGCAAATCAGGAATCAATCACATGGCTGATCAGAGGTGGGCAAAAATCGGGCCGGGCCGGGCTTTGACCGGGCTTTGAAAAGACCGGGCTTTTCGGGCTTTTGTTTGACCGGGCTTTGACCGGGCTCGGGCCGGGCCAAGCCGGGCTTTGACCGGGCTTTGAAAAGACCGGGCTTTTCGGGCCTTTGTTTGACCGGGTTTTTTCCAACTTAAAAAACACTAAATTATTTTATAATTTCAATAATATTGATAATATACGATATAAACTAGATTTATTTTATAGTTCTAAAGTCTAAACTATATAAAACAAATAAAAAAATAGATTTATTTTCGGGCCGGGCCGGGCTTTGGTCGGGCCGGGCTTTGACCGGGCCGAGCTTTGGTCGGGCCGGGCCGGGCCGGGCTTTTCATCGGGCCGGGCCCGGGCTTTTTTCGGGCTCGGGCCGGGCCGGGCTTTTTGCCCATCTCTATGGCTGATGGCTCCTATTCATGAACCTTGAAAACAACAATTTAGGTAAATTGCTTATGTCTACTTTGCTTTTGATTTACCTGATTATCTGAACCTTTTTGACATCTTTTAACATCTTAAAACTTTTGATTTCCAGACTTGAAAAAAAGAATCATGGCAGATGCAGCTCTTTTTGGCCTTGTGAGCGATGTGTTAAGAAGCCTTGCTTCTACCACTTTTCAAGAGATTAGGCGGCTTCAGAGTCTTAATGATGACGTTTCAGCTCTTAAGGACACTTACTCGCAAATCCAATCCATTCTCAACGATGCACAGGTGAAACAAAGGGAGCAAAAGGATGTTGAAGTTTGGCTCAAGAGTCTCAGATCTACATCGTTGGAGGCCGAAAACATTCTCGATGAGGTCATAACCGACACTATGTTGCAAAGGCTACACAAAGTAAGAGGTCTCAAATACCAGGTAAGAGCCTTCTTATCCTCCAATCATAACCCCCTTATGGTCCACACTCGAGTTGCTAATAAAGTTAAAACTATACGGAAAAAACTGGATAAAATTGCAGCGAATAGATCCCAATTTAACTTTATTAGCAATGTCGTGAGTGTAGATGCAGGAGTTGGGGGTGAGACCATAAATATGGAAACTACCTCACTAGTACCTATGTTCGAGATATATGGAAGGGATGATGAGGTGAAGGAAGTGGTCGAGAAAATTTGTAGCAAAGATATAATTGGAGATGGCATTGAAAGGTTTCAGGTCTACGTTATTTGGGGTATGGGAGGTCTGGGAAAGACTACTCTAGCTCAATTAATCTACAACCATGGACGGGTGAAGGCACACTTCGAGTTACAATCATGGGTATATGTCTCTAATAAGTTCCAAGTTAAGAAGTTAACTAGAGGAATCATTGAATCCATAAATAACACCCCATGCGGACTATCGGAGTTGGATGCGATGCAGGCAGACCTTCAAAGCAAGTTAGAGGGGAAAAGATTTCTTATTGTATTGGATGACGTATGGATCGAGGAGAGGACAAAGTGGGACGAGTTAAGTAAAGCGCTAAATTGTGGAGCAGAAGGTAGCATTATTATGGTGACCACACGAAATCATACTACTAGTAAAATGATGGCAAAGGTCCCCATGTTCCAACATCAACTAGGATGTTTATCTAATGATAACTCATGGTTATTATTTAAGAAGCTTGCATTTGCATTAGGAAGCGGAATTAGGGAGGGGGAAAGCACAAGGGAGCTAGAGTCTATTGGAAAGGAGATAGTTAAGAAGTGCAAAGGACTTCCGTTAGCAGTGAAGACTTTAGGTGGTCTAATGTGGTCGAAAAGTAGTGTGAGTGCGTGGAAAAGTGTGAAAAATAGTGATGCATGGGAGGATTTGCAAGAAAATGGCATTTTGCCAGTTTTGAAGTTAAGTTATGATAACTTGCTGCCACATATGAAACGTTGTTTTGCTTATTCTTGTTTGTTTCCTAAAGGTTATTCAATGGGAAAGGATTTATTGATAGAGTTGTGGATGGCAAATGGCTTTATTCCCCCCAGAGGACAAACCGATTTATATGTGATTGGCGAGGAAATTTTTTATTGCTTGGTTTCGAGGTCCTTTCTCCAGGATGTGCAACAATCCCACAGTTTCTCGGAATTAGTATGTAAAATGCATGATCTAATGCACGACTTAGGACGAAGTTTGATGAGACATGACTACTCTTTTATAGAGCCCGGTAAGGATTTGATAACCCCAAATGAAGTTGAGGTTCTTCATTTGATTTTATCGTGTCCAGATTTTTCTTTCTCAGATTTGAAAAGGCTAAGATCATTACGATCATTATTTATCCTTGTTGATGGATATGAAGGTAACATGATTAGCCAACTTTCCAAGCTTATGTATCTAAGGGTGTTGTGCTTGGTTGGACTCGGAGCATCTACATTGCCGGAATCAATTTCCAAACTGAAATATTTGAGATATTTAAGTATATCTTTCTCAAACACACGTGTTCTACCGGAGTCAATTGTTTATCTCCAAAACTTGCAAGTCTTGAATGTGCGAGGTTGTGTAGAGTTATGTAAGTTGCCCGAAGGTATGAGATACATGAAGAATCTTCAATGTATCGATAACCGAGACTGCTTGGATCTTGATTGTATGCCTATTGGAATAAAAGAATTAAGATGTCTTAGAAGACTTGGAGTATTTGTAGTTGGTAAAAAAAAGGGGAGCCAAATAAGGGAACTAGGAGATCTAAATCTTCTTGGGGGGGATTTCACATTAGAAAGACTTGAGAATGTTGGAGGATTAGAAGAAGCCAAGAGTGCCAATCTGAAAAAGAAAACAAATTTGATAAATTTGGTATTAAGTTGGAGCATGGATCGAGAAAGTGAAGAAAAAGTTGACGATGAAGATGTTCTTGAGGGATTGGAACCAAGTTCGAGTATCAAGGAGCTGAGTATAAACAATTACATGGGAAAGATGATTTATCCAAGTTGGATGATGAAATTAAGGAATGTGGTGAAGATTAAATTTGTGGGATGTGAAAAATGCGAAAGTATTCCATCGCTTCGGAAATTACCTAGCCTTAGGGTTATACACCTAGTGAACATGGATGCTGTAAAGTGCTTTGATGATGATGAATTTCCAAGTTTACAAAGGTTACAAATATTTGCTTGTAACCAATTAGTTTCTTTGCCTAATGATCTCCCACACCTTGTGAGCTTAGCTATAAGTTATGCAAAGGGTTTAGTTTCTTTGCGTAGTAACATCCCACAGTTGAGTGAATTATATGTAACCGGTTGTCCTCAATTACATTGTTTGCCGGATGGGCTCAAGGAAGTAACTTCTCTTACGATTGCAAGATGTGAAATTCTAGAGAGAAGGTGTGAGAAAGAGAAAGGTGAAGATTGGCCTAAAATTTCTCATGTTCCCCACATACGCATCCTTAAAGACGATCAAAACATGTGGAGGTAATATTCTCTCCCTCTAAGTTTCTTTTCTTAATTATTTGTTCCCCTTTTATATAATTTCTATGACACATCATCAAAACGTTTTGATTTCTTTTTAAATGAACCATTATCATTTTATCAAAATAAAATTGTCTCATAAATACCAACAGTAGAGAGCCTACGCTCCTAAGTCCTAACTTACCCTTCCCCCATTCTTTTATAACACTTAAAACCCTTTATTTTTCTTCCACTAAACTACATCCTTTCTTCCAAGTTCACATTTTTAAGCAATAATTGTTTATAAATAAACTATTTTAAGTTAATGTATGCTTTAATTTCTATTGGATATAGTTGTCATTTGTATTAAGTCAGGACTTAATATAAAATATCAAATAAATATTAATTTCTAGTCAATACATAATTCAAAAAGACCTCTGTTAACACATAATTCAAGAAGACCTCTTATTTTAATGAGACCTCCTTTTATCTCGGTAGATACTTATCCAAAATTTTGGTAAATGACAGGAATAAGGATGAAGATGGGGATGAGGATGAGGAGTGATGGTTGGAATTATATGTTTTGGTGTGATGAGAAGATCAAACTTATATGTCGTGGTAAGAGGCCATAAAAAATCATATCATTCCTGAAAGGTTTCAGTCACAGTACGCTGAACCCCTAGATGGTTTGTTGATTCCGAGGGCTCTCTTTTGTTCACTTTATCGTACGTTCCTTTGAAGGTGTTCAAAGGATAGGGACACCATTTTTTTCAAGGTAACATAGCACAATAAATTTCTACATTTATATTAAAATAAGAAAAATCACATACATTAAAGAGACTATGTTCAATTACTTTCAACATTTATATTACCATTGAACTATTTTTTGTACTCAATATACCATTAAACTTTATTTTCTTGTAACATTATACCATTGTAACCAGAAATAACCCGTAAACCACCAACTTTCACCACACCACCACCACCAACCACCACAACTGCCACCACCAAACCACCACTACCTAAACACCACCACCAAAACCACTACCTCCAAACCACCACCACCACACCCACCACCAAAACCACCACCTCCAAACTATCTATTTGTGTAGTTTACCGTAAATCAGCGGCGGAGATGGTGGTGATGGTTGGATTTGATTTTTTGGGGTTCGATTCTCAATCTATGGTGGTGGAGGGGTGTTGGGTGGTGGTGTTTTGGAGGTGATGGTTGTGGTGGTGGTAGTTTGGTGGTGTGTTTTGGTGGTGGTGGTTTGATGGTGGTTTACGGGCTATTCTCGGTTACAATGGTATAATGTGTAAAAAAAAATTCGATAGTATATTAAGTACAAAAAATAGTTTAATGATAATACGTTATATAAAATGAACATAGATAAAACATAGAACTTGAAGGGTTTTACAAAATCGTTTAAGTGTAATGAGTCAAGGAAATTAATTAAGTAATATATTGAAAAATCCAAAGTGTAGAATGTAAAGATAAAACAAAATAAAAGTCAAGTTTTGTAAAAAACATGTGGGCACCATCATTTATGTAATACTATGTAGACTTAGGATCAGGTGAGACTAAGCTATTACCGTGAGACCCCGTGAGACCAATACCTAACGTATGAAACTTCACAAAAAAACACCGTGAATGTACATAAAACTCGAATACGCAGACCTAAAAATCACTTTCGATGCAAAAAAATATCGAAAACAAGCTAAAAAACGAACCTTCACAGCTCAAGTTCTGTGAGGTTACATATATAATGCGAACCTTCACAAAAAAAATTGCTGTGAAGGTTTAGTTTTTTAAGCTTTTTTTGGATTTTTTTTTCGATAGTGTTTTTTAGTATGTTTTAACGATGAATGTTCAATTTTTTACCTTCACAAATGTTTTGATGTGAAGTTTCAAGTAAAATATGTTGGTCTCATCGGTCTCACAAAAAAAGTTTGTCTCACCAGAACTTAACCCATATATTATGTATGTACATCTATATATTGTATGTTATGTTATAAGCTAACAATTCTCTGCATATTGATATCTTATATTTATACATAATTTACTCGATATATGCGTTGGTTGTAATTATTTGGATTAGAATGCAAATTGATGACTTGAGGTCACTAAAACATAAATGGTTTGCTAAAGCATCAAGTTCCTTTTGACTTAACTTTTTTAGATATCTAAAAACCGTAACAACTTATAATTAATAGTAACCAAAGACATAATATAACCAAAAATCCTTTTGCATTTATCACTTTTAGTTCAAAATTGTTCTACGTGGAAGAGCACTTATTTTCTAAAAAGATAACGATTGTTCTGAAAATTTACTTAACTTCTTCTAAATTAAGATCAACCAAATCTCTATTAATTTAGTTGAATGCATGACTGAAATTTCTCCAACCTTGACATGGTAATTATCTTATTATTTGTATTGTGCAGGAACTTTTCTTCTGAACTTTCTATAGCTGGTTGATATCATTATATAATTCAAGGTTGATGGGTCATTACTTGTGTTGCTTAATACTCAAGGGTTAGCAAAGGATAAAATAAGTTTGAAGGGCAATGTTGTAACTTGTTTGTTTTTATTTTTTTATTTTTTATTTTTTTGTAGACAGTTTTGATTTTTGTTTTGATCTTCGTGAAAGTGATTAGCGTTTTTCTCTTTTTACTCCTGACCTTCAATTAGGGGTGAGCAAAAACCGGACCGAAAACCGAAAAACCGAAAAAAAACCGAAAAAACCGAAACCGAAAAACCGAAAACCGAAAAAAAAACCGAAAAACCGAACCGAAACCGAAAACCGAAAAACCAAATGGTTCGGTTTCGGTTTTGGCTCAAAAACCGAACCGAAAAAAACCGAAAAAAAACCGAACCGAAAATATTATATTATTTTAAAATTTTATAATATATATATATAGGGAAGGTTCAAACATCTTATATATATATATATATATATCTATATATGTTATCGATTTCCCCTTAATCTTTCACGAAACAAACAATCCTAACGCCTGAAACATCTTGTTTGTATTTTGACGATTCGTAAACTTACTTATATTTATTATTTTATAGTTAAAAATATAGAAGATAACCGAAAACCGAAAGTCAAACCGTTTCACCAACCGGTTGAAAAATGGAAGAAAACATAGAGTTATAGATCGAAAACCGGGAGAAAAAACCGAAAAACGAAAAAAGAAAAAAAACCGAAAAAAAAAACCGAAAAACCGAAAACCGAACCGAGAACCGAAAAAAACCGAAAAACCGAAAACCGAAAAAACCGAAAACCGAACCGAAAAAAACCGAAAACCGAAACGGCTCGGTTTTCGGTTCGGTTCCGGCCAAAAACCGAACCGAACCGAACCGTGCTCACCCCTACCTTCAATAGACTACTTTGTGGGTTTGTTTTCAGCTCATATATTCTCATTTTATAACAATCTTTTTATTTTTTGAATAGCAATGGATACCAATTTTATTACCAAAGACCAAAGCAAACCAAGAGAAATTAAAACAGGGCAGCACAAAAGAAAAAAGGAAAATTGCCGAAAAAGGTAACATAAATGTCAAAAAAATCCAATAAAGGGAACGTACATTTTTTTTTTGCCGAGAAAGGACTATGCATTTGATTTTATCAAAAAAATGGAATATGACCTGATTAACTTGATGATTGCTTAGTCAGCAGGTAACCTGCTGACGTGTCTGTCCAAGTGGCAGTCCAGTCAGCATCATCAAATTGCCGAAAAAGGTAACATAAATGTCAAAAAATCCAATTAGGGGAACGTAGATTTTTTTTTGTCGAGAAATGACTATGCATTTGATTTTGTCAAAAAAAAAGGAATGTGACATGATTTAACTTGATGGTTGCTTAGTCAGCGGGTAACCAGGTGACGTGTTTAATTTGTCCAAGTCATAGTCCAGTTAGCACCATCATACCTTTGATCAACGTTGATCGGAGTTGACCGCCACCACCACCCACTGCCACCACCGCTCATCGTCACCCACCGCCATCGACTGCCATAGCCACACACCGCCATCGATTGCCATCGCCACGCACCGCCATCGATTGCCATCGCCAAGCACCGCCACCGAACTGCCACCCACCACCCATCCCCCCCTCTTTCTTAGAATTCAACATCTAATTGCGTATAGATGAGGTAGGCGAGTCAAGCACCACCACCACCCACGTCCGCCGCCACCCCCCACCACCCACGTCCCCTGCCACCCACCGCCACCCGCTGCAACCCACGACTCCTCACCACCCACCGCCCCCACCACTCCCTGCCACCCACTCCCACCACCACTTACTGATTTTGCCGAAAAAGGTAACATGAATGTCTAAAAAATCCAATCAGGGGAACGTATATTTTTTTGCCGAGAAAGGACTATATATTTGATTTTGTCAAAAAATGGGGAAGAGTAACCGGTTGTACAAGTTACCGGTTACTCTTTCCCTTTTTTTGACAAAATTAAATGTATAGTCCTTTCTCGGCAAAAAAAAAATGTACGTTCCCCTGATTGGATTTTTTGGAGATTTATGTTACCTTTTTCGGCAATTTTCTAAAAAAAAAAACCATGGGAAGAGATAAGAAATACACATGTGCATTATGTGTTTAGTGTTTGGCAATGGGTAGGTGGTTCAATATAGGGAAAATTTCATCTATATCCTTAAAAACTTGCTATATTACGCATATATCCTTGTAAACTTTAAAACTACACATATGTCCTTTTAAACCTTTAAAACTCACGTATATATATATATCCTTCCCCCAAATTTAATTATACTTTAAACATTTAAAAATACAAATAATTATCTTTAAAATTGAATTTATTTGTAAATGACTTAACTACCCTTTCAAATAACCTTCCAAAATCAAAATCAAAGTCTATGATCTTCATTTTGTAATCATCGACTTCCTAGGCTCTATCAAATTAAGATTTCTCAATGTGCAACTCTATCGATTTCTCATTAATCTATGCAATTCGATTTCTGAAATTCGATTTCTCAATACTTTGCAACTCTATGATTTCTTAGAAATGGATTTCTCATTAATATGTGCAATTCGATTTCTCAATATTGTGCAACTCTATCGATTTATCGGAAATCCATTTCTCATTAATCTGTGCAATTTGATTTCTCAAATCCCATTTCTCAATACTTTGCAATTTCTGGACAGAGCCTATGTGATTGATCGACCTGTGTGATCTCTAATTCATCAACCAATGTGATTTATTTTTGCTATTTTTTCCCAAAATCAAATTGGAGTTGTCTGTAATCCATTTTTCTGCAATTTCCAAGCAATTTCCAAGTAATAAAAACATAAAACAAAAGCTATTAATATAGCTACTAATAACTATAAACAAAAGCTACTAAAATAGCTACCAATATCACTGTGCGATAGCAATGGAAAACAAAAAGTATTACCAATGGAATTTTTTTTGGGTTTTTGGCACTAAACCAAAACAAAAGTATTACCAATGGAAAACCAATTATGTGTTCTTGGCAGTAAACGAAAACCAAAAAGTATTAGCCAAGCACAATTCAAATCATCAACCAATTTTGCATAACCAAATAGAATTGGAGGAAAATTTAAGTAACACTTTGAAGAATTGGAAGGAAATAGAATGGAAAGGAAATCGAATGGGAAGAAAATCAAATTGGAAGGAAATCAAATTTTGGAAGTCGACGATTTGGAGAATATGAAAGGATTTGGTGGAGGTGGAAGATATTAGGAGAACCGGAGACTTGGATTTTGATTTTGGAAGGTTATCAAAAAGGGTAGTTAAGTCATTTACAAAATAAATATAATTCATAGATAATTATTTTTATTTTTAAATGTTTAAAATATAATTAAATTTGAAAGAAGGATATATATGTGAGTTTTAAAGGTTTAGAAGGATATATAAGTAGTTTCAAAGTTTACAAGGATATATACATAATATAGCAAAGTTTTTAAGGATATAGATGAAAATTTCCCTTTAATGGAAGAAGTGACGACGAATAAAAGTTGGTTATATGTGCATTAAAACCATATAAACACACTAGTATCGAGACGTTAGTAAAAGAAGTAAACGCAAAAATATAATTTGGACCCCCTTATAAATATCTAAATCATCTACAACCTTTCTGATGCATACTCAATCATGCAAATAGTTGTTCCATGTTGAAGATTCAAAGGTGAAATCAGTATTCTAAAAACAGGTTGAACCGATTCGGTCGAACCGGGAATCGGTGAAAGGACCGGGTCAAATGTGACCGGTTCCATGGCGTTTTAAGGACTGGATTGAATCAGCCGGTTTAGTGGTCAAAGCGGTTGAACCGGTGGATTGAACCGGTAAAAAACTGGTGGACCCGGTTTAAGGAAAAAAAAACTATGTGTAAAACTTGTTGTTATTATTATTTTTAATATTTTTGATTAATGTAAAACTTATTATAATGTGTATTTTTAATGTTTTTTAACATATAGATACCAAATTGTTGGTTTTTTTATATGAATGTAGAAAAATAGAAAATACATAAAAATGCTTGTAACCGGTTTAACTAATGGTTGAACCGGTCGAACCGTGAACCAGTCATCACACCGGTTCAACTAAAAACCCGATTTTTAAAACATTGGGTGAAACAAAGCAAGGAAACGAGGGTAGCAACATGGCTTAAGAGTCTCAAATTTGCATCTTTGGAGGTCGAAATCATTTTTGACGATGTCATAGCAGATGCTATGCTGCAGAAGCTACACAACTAATTAGAAAGGGGATCAAATACAAGGTAAGAGCTATATTCTTCTCCAATCATAACCCACTTTTGGTTCGCATGAAGGTTACTAATAAAGTTAAAACTATACAGCAAGAATTGAATAAAATTACATCTAAAATGCTAAAGATGTATCCATATATCTCAAGAACTAAAAAAGACATAGAAAGAGATTTTGTGTTTGTATACACAAAAATATATAACAGTCTATGCATCATGTTGTGCTTGTTGTTGAACTCTATTGTTATTTATTTAAGTAAATTATAGCATTTGTGCTATGGTTTATGGGCTCTTTTTCATCCCTATTCCCTATAATTGATCCTTCTAGTTTGTCAACTTTTGCGGAAATAATAGCAAGAAGGGTATCGTTGTTTTACCTTTAATTCTAAAAATTAAGAGGTTTGTATATTTTAAAGGGCAAAATGCATCTAAATGTAATAAAGTTTGAGTTAATTCCTATTTAATGCAAGGAAGTTTATTTTTTCTCAATTAATATAACAAACTTCTACTTTTTTCTATTTGATGCTTATTTTACCTACTAAACAAGTTACTAACCTACATGTCATCAATGTTTATTGACATGGAATTTTTATTTTTTTATTTTTTAATTCCAAATCAACCTAATTAACTCATTTTAGTACTTTGGGTTTTTTTCTAAAGTTTTTTTTTTTATATAAAAGTATTTGATGCATGTTCTCTATTATTATTATTATTATCATCATTAATATTATTATTATTATATATGATCATATAAAAGTTTAATGATTTTTCTATCAAAAAATTAGTTTAACGACTTATTTTTTTTAACTGAATAATTCATTACTTGGGGTTTTTAGACTTTTTCCAAAAATAAACACAAACTACCATACTTAAAAGATCGTCATCTCCATCCTTTATACATTTTCCAGTAATATGATAACAATGAAGAAAAAAAACCAAGACATTAGATGATCTTAGTATTTTAATTAATTATATGCAAGATTTGTTCTTTTCGTTTTTAGTACAATGACTTGAAACAATTTTGTGATGCAGATCAGTACTTCTGCCATTATATATATATATATACACACGCAAGTTTTACATAGAGATGAAGTCAAAGTCGTATTTTATTTTTGATTTTTGTTTAGTTTATAGTTTTGTAGTTTTTATTTTTTTTAGCTTTTATATATAACATACTTCTATACGTTTGTATATAATAATAAAAGAAATCATAAATAAAATATTTTTACATAATACATTAAGTCATTAAATATAAAAAAAATTATAAAAAAGGATAAGGTACTAAAATGAGTTAATTAGGTTGATTTGGAATTAAAAAATAAAAAAAATAAAAGTTCCATGTCAATTAAAATTGATGACATGTAGGTTGGTAACTTGTTTAGTAGGTAAAATATGTGTAAAATAGGAAAAAGTAAAAGTTTGTTATATTAATTGAGAAAAAATAAACTTCCTTACATTAAATAGGAATTAGCTCAAACTTTATTACATTTAGATGCATTTTGCCCTATTTTAAATTATTTGTTTTATTTTTAAGAAAAGGCCTGAAAACCTTCTACCGTTCTTTAAAATTTTAAGAGGTGCATCATTTAACTCTTACTTTTTAGAAGTAAACTTTAGACTTAAGACTTTAGATCTCTTAAAAAACAAATTACATCTAAAATAATGTTTTTGTCCAATTCCCACAAATATTACCTTTTCAGTTGTTAAACATAGATGATGACGTTTAGTCATTTTAAGTTTTTAACCTTGAATTAACTTTCTAATTATCTATTTATTTTCTAGGATTTTTTAATTTCTTTTCTTTTTCATATGCAATTGAACACATAAACCGAAAAAGCCCACCACTCTCTTTCTACAATTCCGATGAAGCCCACCACCAAGCAAGTGGTGCGTAGAGGTGCACAGAAAATCCGGTTATCCGATTTTGCGCAAAAACTATCCGAATCCGGTTTTATAAAAACCGAATTTTTTTCAAACCGGATTTTAACCGGATTGGATCCGATCCGGTTTGACCGGATAACCGGTTTAAACCGAACCGGTTTCAAATCAAACCGGTAATGTCTATGTGAGCTTACTGCTGTTGGGCCTGAAATCCTAAAAAAATTCACAGCCCATAAAAAATCACGGCTCACACCAATTCAGATTAGATTTCAATTGAATTTTCTGAATTTTCTAGCCCAAAAAAAGACCCAATAGAGGACCGGTTCCACCGGAAACCGGTTTCAATCCGATCCGAAACCGGTTCCATCGGATATGGATTTTTTCGAAAAACCGGTTGAAATCCGAACCGGTTTCTAACAAAACCGGTTTCTGACAGACCCGAAAAAAACCGGTTTGGTATAAATTCGATCCGGATCGGATAAAAATCCGGTCATGTGCACCTCTAGTGGTGCGTGCGGTGGTGGGAGAGCTTCTCCTCATCCTCATCATCTTCCTTAAATTTTTAATATTCTTTCCTTATTTTCCCTTCCTTAATCGGGATTCAAAATAAGCAAAGGTACGTATTACTATTTTCCATCTTGCCCATATACAATAACCGGCATCCTAAACATCATTATTAATTTATTATCATTGGACCACTATAAGTCTAAAAATACATAAAAACACGACAATCTACCCACAAGTCACCTTAAACAACAATATATTATTATTCAAAACTACAACAATATTATTCAAAACTAAAATGCATAATCATTATCAAATTGTTTCACGATTTTGACAATTGTAACTATGATATTTAGCATTACATTTTAGGGGTTTGATGAAGCTCGAATATGGCCAGTTTGATATAAATACATAATAGATTGCAACACAAATTTGTCGTAACATATTTAATAATTTTTACAAACAATGAAATGAGAATTGGTTCTCGTCACATATGAAAAAAGATAAATCAAAAGATAAAATGTCTCTACCGTCATTGAAGAAGATACGGACTATAAGGCCATGTGTTATACTTGCCATGGAACCTAAACCAACTCAATGCCACATCAATTTCCACTATCTTACCCAAAACTACCTAAATCACAAGTTATATCCAACCCAATCTTATCCATACATTTATTTTATTCATTAAAATAAGAAAGAAAGAAGAGAGAGAGAGAGAGAGAGAGAGAGAGAGAGAGAGAGAGAGAGGTGGGCGGATGGGGTTTGCCGATCGACTACTAGCAACTGAAGACCACCAAGCTGATGAAGGCATGGTGGTGGTGCCGACCGAACCCGATGATACCAACGCCTTCGGCTCAGGTATAACCTATGGCCTAACAGCCACTTGGCGGTTGGATAACAACAGCCCTTAGACCCTCCGCAGGGGAATGATCGGGTAGCAATCGGCTACACCCTTGCCGATCGGTTCCATCGGCAACACGGCCGAGGCCAATCGGCTTGGGTTGTTTCGGTTTGGTGTTGCCGACGTCAAAGACCACCCCACCCCATCCTCTCTTTTCTTTCTCTCTATCTCTATCTTCTTCTTTTTTTCTTTTTCTTTTTTAATTAATTATTTAGATTGGGTTAAGTATGGATAGATTGGATTGGTTTGGATAAGATAATGAAAAACTGATGTAATGAGTGGATTCATTGGCAAGACACTTAGGGTGCGTTTGGTTCGCGGAATTCGATGGAATTGGAATGATCAATTCCATTGACCAAATTCCATGGTCGTGTTTGGTTCACGGAATGTTAACCAAGGAATCCTCCAAATTCCTTCAACCATGGATTTCATCATTCCATGGGATATCCTAAGGAATTCATTGGAATCTTCTCTCCTCTCTCTCTCATTTTCTCCATCTATGGCTTTCTAATCTTCATCTATGATCTATCTCTCTCGTTCCAAATCCTTTTACAGTTCGGTTCAATATCAGTTTTCGGTTCTTTTTAATTAAATAATCAAATTTATATTGAAAAGCAAATGAATTTTTTAACAAACCAAAAGGGCAAAAGCCCAGGTACACCAAACGTATCTACAAAGAGCAACCAAATACAAGATATAAACAAGCTACTACACTGCAGCCCAGAAGCCAAAGTAAAGAAAACAAAAAAGATACTCTAGCTGGGTCGTCCACGATTACGAGTTATATATATAATCAAATAATCAAACTATATATAATAAAATTAATATAAATTAAAGCGGTTCGGTAAGGTTCGGTTTGGTTCGGTCTTTAGGAAAATCGATTATGTTCGTTCGGTTTTTCCCGGTCGAGATGGAAACCAAAACCGAAATTGAATCGTTTTTGGTTTTCAGCTCGGTTCGAATTTTTCTGGTCAAGATGTAAATGACAACCGAAAACGATATCGAACCGATTTCGGTTTTCGACTCGGTTCGGGTTTTTTTCCCGATCGGGATGGAACCGAAACCGAACCGTTTTCGGTTCCAATTCCATTGAATTCCATTTCGCGAACCAAACGCCCCTTACAGTATTTGACCTCGAATGGCTTTCATAATTGTAAAAAAAATATAATTACATGAATTATCATTTGAGAAGGTGACGGCCCAAAGGTCTATCAAGTATGAAATAATAAAAAATGATAATGCAACAAGTGGGTTACACAATTGGGGTCACGGAAGCCACTTGAAAATCCGTCGTTAAGTGTGTAGACTGTTGGCCTCTACCTGCATAATACCAAACTACGTTTTTATAAATTCTTTCATGATTATTATTAGTTTATTACTGTCATAAAATATAAATCTTTTATCAATTTAAAAATTAAACATTTTTAAAGATATGTGATTCGCTTGCTATATTCTTACAAATCGTGATTTTTATTTAGTATATAAATAGAAATAATAGTTAATTTATACTATAAAAAGTATTTTTTTATATAAAAGACTCTTTAAAATTCATGAAAGTGAAAGTGTTTTGAGAACCAATGCTGCAATGCATCATTTGCAATTTTATATCATTCTTTTAATATATAGCATTTGATGTAGTTATAGAAATTAATTATTTTAATTATTTTTTGATATTTTTAACAACTCCTAACCATTTTATCCTAAAAACAATCAAAATAAATGAAAGGTCGTTATTTGCGATCCATCAACAGAGGAGTTTTATTGTCTGGCCGAACTTCACTATTTATCTTTCCACTATATATTAGCAGAGCGCACTAACTTTTGCAGTTAGCGGATTAAATTTTGTTCCAACGTTAACAATGTTGAGATATTAAATTCTTTGGGATGTGCAATGCCAACAACGGAGGTTAGGAGGTGTTCGCTAACCATTTTCTCCCAACGTAAATAATATTAAAAAAATAATAATGTGCAATGCAAATTACTGGATAACAAACGTTATAGAACATACTTCACTCTATATTTGTTAGACCACGTGTTACCACATGCGGGTTCCCCGTTAGGCTCGCATGTGGGCTCTGGTAGGTAGGTAAAGCTAGGGGTATGGGGTGGTGCGGGCTTCATATGTGGGTTCGACCACGACTTCTCAATCCCGTGCCTACCCCAAGAGTTCTCTCTCTCTCTCTCTCTCTCTCTCTTAAAATATATATTAAAAGTAAAAAAGAAATAATTAAAGGTAAAAGGGTAACGAGGGTAGCCATACTCATGGTTTTACTACGTCCATGTGTGTCACGTTTTTAGTGAATGATAACACTTAATCATTAATACTTAATAGATCTTTAATAATTTTATCCAAATGGTTTATAAGACAACATATATACTTGCATATACGCACACATATTTATAGCGGTGGGTTTAGGCTTTGTTTGGCAAGCATAAGCTAGCTGATAAGCTAGCTTATAAGCTAGTTCATCCAAACATGTATCAGGAAGCTAGCTTATCAGCTAGCTTATAAGCTAGCTTTTTAAAACGCTACTTTGAGTAGCTTATGAGGAGCTTATTGTAGCTTTTTCCAATTAAACCCTTATTAATATTAATTATTAAATTCAAATATACCCTTTTTGGTCATTTACATACTCATAAGCTAGTTTTTGCCAAACATAATTTGTTCAACAGCTAGCTTATCAGCTACTAGCAAGCTTATCAATCAACAGCTAGCTTATCAGCTATCCGCTAGCTTATCAGCTACCAGCTAGCTTATAAGCTACGCTTGCCAAACATAGCCTTAAACGAGAACAATATCTATTAAAAAAATGAGAACTAACAAAATCATATATGATTCACACGACTTTGTAAGTTGTTGGCGAAGTTGCAGGTGTGACTTTTTCGTTATTAATGCAAAATCATATATGATTTTATTGATTCTCTTGTTCTTTTAAATAGAATAGTTCTCGTTTGATTCTCCTTCCATACTTAGAATCCTTTGAATATGATTTAAAACTCTTTTTGTTCATTAGCTTTGACAAAAATGCAATATGGATTTAGTTTTAACAAAATGTATTCATCTCTATTGTTCACAAAAATTGAATTAAAATACATAAGATGATTTGGATGCAATCATCAATTTACTGATCATTTAAGATTAGACTGTATTCTTTTATTTTGTCTTTTAGCATTCCTTTTTACAAAGAGATAAAAAGGGGGATAGAAGTGGGAGAGAGAGTAAGTACATATGAATGAGGTTGAAAAAGTTGTATTTTAGTGTGTAAATATTAGTAAAAATGCAGCATATTGTTCACGGACTCTTTTTCTATCAAAACCCATGTGACCATTTTTTGTCCATAAACCATGAATTATTACCTCACCTTCTCTTTTTGTCATCATGTCACGGGTTCTTCCTTTCTAATAAAGTATATTAACAAATTTTAATTATTCTTCAAATTCAAATAAACCCAACTCTATTATTTCATCAACCTTAAATCCTAAAATATTTTAAAGCATAAAAACCCAAATTCCCCTTCCACAATTACCCCCCAAAAACCATGCATTATTGAACAAATGATCATCTCTCATTCTCCTCTCTAATCATCTATCATCATTCATCATCCATGGCAGAAGTAGTAGAACCATCTTCCATTAAAACCTACACCTTAAAAGCTTCTTCAATCTCTTATTCAAAATCACCAACTTCCCACATCCTCAAACACATCTCTCTCACCGCCCACCCCGCCCAAATCCTCGCCATTGTCGGCCCCAGCGGAGCCGGAAAATCCACTCTCCTCGACATCTTAGCCGCCCGAACCGCCCCCACCGCGGGCGCCCTCCTCCTCAATGCCGCCCCGCTCACCCCTTCGTCGTACCGGAAGCTCTCCGCTTACGTCCCTCAACACGACAACTGCTTGCCCGTCCTCACCGTCTCCGAGACGTTTGCTTTTGCGGCCCGATTATTGCAACCCAAAGCCGTCCGAATCTCGGACGTCGTCGCCTCGCTCTTGTCGGAGCTTCGGCTGACGCATCTAGCACACACGCGGCTGGGTAATAACCTGTCTGGCGGCGAGCGGAGGCGCGTCTCGATCGGCCTCAGCCTGCTCCACGATCCCGGAGTGTTGCTTCTCGATGAACCGACCTCCGGTCTCGATAGCAGCTCGGCGTACAACGTCATGCAGACGTTGCGATCGATCGCCACCGCCCGCAGCCGGACGGTGATCCTGTCGATCCACCAGCCGAGCTTCAAGATCCTGGCGACGATCGACAGGATCCTGTTACTATCGAAAGGGGAAGTCGTCCACCATGGAACCCTACCGTCTCTTCAAGAATACTTGCTATCGAACGGCTTTACGGTCCCTCCACAGCTCAATTCGCTAGAATACGCCATGGAAATACTAACCGAGCTTCAAGTAATCAAACCTGTTACACCACCTTCGCCCGTCGACCCAACATCCGTATCTCTCATCCGGCCCAAACACGACCCTGTTCGCTACCGGAGCTCCAGGGTTCAAGAGATCATCGCTCTATACGGAAGATTCTGGAAGATCATCTATAGAACCAAACAGTTACTTTTAACAAACACCTTGCAGGCATTAGTCGTGGGCATCGTTTTAGGAACAATCTACATCAACATCGGGTACGATAAAACCGGAATCGAAAAGCGATTCGGCCTCTTCGCGTTCACGCTAACCTTCCTTCTATCTTCCACGACCGAAACCCTCCCGATCTTCATCAACGAGCGGCCGATCCTGCTTCGAGAGACGTCCAGCGGCGTCTACCGCCTTTCGTCGTACCTCGTGGCCAACACCCTCGTCTTCTTCCCGTACCTCCTCGCGATCGCCATCGTCTACTCCGTGTCCGTCTACTTCCTGGTCGGTCTGTGCCAAACCTGGCAGGCGTTTTCCTACTTCGTTCTAGTCATCTGGGTGATCGTGCTAATGGCGAACTCGTTCATCCTGTTCCTGAGCTCCGTGGCACCGAATTACATAACTGGAACATCGCTGGTGACGGTGCTTCTTGCGGGATTTTTCTTGTTTTCGGGATACTTTATATCGAAGGAGAGCATGCCCAAGTACTGGGTGATGATGCATTACTTTTCGATGTACAAATACGGGTTGGATGCGTTACTAATTAACGAGTATTCGTGCTTGACGAACCGGTGTTTGATATGGTACGAAGAGAAAGATCAAACGTGCATGGTGACCGGTGGAGATGTGTTGCAGAAAAGAGGGCTTCATGAGAACCAGAGATGGGTTAATGTTTATATATTGATTGGGTTTTTTGTGTTTTATCGTGTGCTTTGTTTGGTGGTTTTGATTCGAAGGGTTTCGAGATCGAAAAAGTAAGGAATTTGTTAGTTTGAAATCCATATATGCAAGATTTTATTTATATATGTTTGTGTTAAGATCGGCATTGGGTTTTTGAGTATTTTTGTGTGAATGGTTGGTTACTTGATTTCGTGAATGTGGGTGATCGTGATCTAATTTTTTGTTTTAATTCACATGTGAATTGTTAGATATTTGAAACTCCATTTGATTAATTATGAAGTCGATATTTTAATTCAACAAAATGTTTGGGCCCTTTGCCTACTCGATATGTATGACCATCCGTTTGTTTCCATAGATGATTTTTGTTTCCATTCCATATATGATCTTTTTTTTTTTCATTCGGCAATTCGGGGACCTCCAATTTTTGGTTATATTTGGTAAAAATACAATAGATTATGAACCGGGGTATATTGGTTATTTAATTGATTGTGTTCTGTTCTGTCCATCTTAGTTATATCTTACCAATCGTTGAACAGTGTCCTACCTGTCATGATACAATGTTCTGATACAATGTCATGATACCAAAGGCAACCTAAAATATCAAACCCTATATATACATATTCGCAAAAAGAAAAAAAAAACCAAACATATATATATATATATATATATATTTTATTTTTCTATTTTATGTGTTTCTATTAGTTTAATAAAAAAATAAATTACTAAAGTGTTATTATTTCCCTTGTAAAAGAAATTGTTTCCAAATGTGACTATAAAAAAGTGAAATGAGGGGCTAGAATGACTTTGGACATCCCGTATATCTATTAATCTATATGAGTTTTGGTAATTTGGTGGGGGCCATGAGAACCAAAATAATGGGTTTTGATTGGTGGGGTGAGATGGCAAATGTTACATGCATGTCACGGGGTCTTAACGTGACTGTGTCTCTTACAAAGGTGTCAGCCTACCCCCTTATATGACTTATTTCAAATATATTACAAAATCATCTCTAAGGTTTGTGAAGAATCTGGTTTTAGTCACTAAGAGCATTTCCAACAACATTGCTAAAATAAAAAAAAATGGGTTTTTTTTTCCTAAGTTGCTCCAACAGCATTGCTAAACCTATTGCTAAAATAGAAAATTTTAGAGTTTTCTCTAAATATAGAGATTTCTCCAAAATTTCTAAATGATGAGAGAGAAACAATTTTTAATGTATTCCACCAATCACATAATTTATTGTTTAAAACTTTTTAAAAAGTTTATTGGGATAATAAATATAATGTATATTTTAATAATATATATGATGATAAAATCTCTAAAATAGCAGAGCTATTGGAGATCAAAAAATAAATTTTTAAAGATTTTAATCTTCTTTTTCTATTTTAGAAAAAAATATAGCAAATCTTTTGGAGATGCTCTAAGCATTGGAAATGTTAGGACTATCATCAAAGTTTCATTTTCATTGTGGAAATAGTCCCCAACCTTAACACAACACTCCTTGGGTGTTGGCCTATGCCGCCGTAGAGTGCCCTCGTATGCTAGTCATATTTTCAGTTATTCTAACATTTTTTTATAAAACTAGTTGTTAAGATCTCGGGCTTCACGCCGGGTTATAAACTGTGATAGACTTTACCATTTATATGAAACATAAACTTTGTACGTATGTTGTCATACAAAAGGTTAATATGACGGACTTCATGCAAGGTATATGGTGCAACTGATGTTCTATTTTATGTGGTTGTTATCATGTAGATAATATGTATATAGAGGGAGGTTCATACAAGAATAAGGGTATTTGCAAGAACAAAGAAACCCATTTTGAGTCGCACATTGATGTGGGCCCATGTGGGTCCCACATAATAAAAAATCATATATGATTTAGTGGTGAGACCCACCTGAATCATATATGACTTTTTATTATGTGGGACCCACATCACATGTGATCCAAAATTGTTCCTTTGTTCTTGCAAATCAATTTTGTTCTTGTTTGAATCTTTTTCTATGTATATAATATGTGTGTGGGGTGGGGGAGGGGAGGGGTTTTATATGCCAATAGTTATTTAAAATAAATAAAAATATTTAATAAATCAATAAATAAAAAATATTAATTTTAAGAGATTTTAATCTGGAGCTATTGAAAAAATATCATGTAGTTATACATAGTTTAATAAAATCATTTGATCATTTTTTTACTGAAGTTATAATAGTTTATAATTAACCAATAAAACAAAATGTCTTAATAAAATAAAGTAAAAAGTAACAAAATGTGAACTATGTAATTTAAAAATAAAAAATATAAAGATGGGCTATTATAAGAACCAAATATGTAATTTAATCAATATTTTTTAGATGAGTTAACCATTTGATTTAACAAAGTTGAATGGAGGAATGAAAATAAAACAATAGGAACGAAAAAGTAGTTTTTAAAGATAAAAAATATATATGTTATAAATATCAAATTATAAGGACTAAATATCAAATTATAAGGACTAAATTTGTAATTTCGTTAAGTGTATTGTTTATTTATTAAAACTATAGGGATTTAAGCTGTAAATGTGTTAAGTGCAATGTTCAAGTGTATTGTTTATTTATCAAAACTACATGGATTAAAGCTGTAAATTTGTTAAGTGCACTTTTCATAATCGTGATAAATGTTACTCCCTCCGTCCCAAAATTATTGTCCACTTTTGACTTTTAAAAGTCTTTCTTTTTCGACTTTGACCTTAAATATTTTTGTTTGTGTTATATAATACTTGAATGCAAAATATATGAATGAGTTGTATTTTTAATATGTTTTTATTGTTATAATTTTCATCAAGTATTCTATAACACAAACAAAAATATTTAAGATCAAAGTCGACAAAGAAAGACTTTCAAAAGTCAAAATTGGACAATAATTTTGGGACGGAGGTAGTATATATTATAATAAGTGTGCATATGTTATTGTAAATGCACAAATTTAATAACATAATCTCTACTGTAAAATCCTTTACAACTTTAAACTTTGATTTAGTGTATGGGTTTTCACATTTGATTTAGGGCTTTGGTTTTTGTCTCGATTTTGAGTAATGACTACCGCATGGGTAAATTATTGGCATTCTAAGGCTGTTTTCTGTTTGAATCGGCTAAGGGTTCTTAGTTATGTATTTGAGCAAAGACCATATTTGAAGCTTCTACATCAGATAGAATGTCACAGTAGATGATGTTTCAAAAGTTGCATTTACGTCAATGGTTGCCATACCAAAGCTTGTATTGTTGATGATGTTAGGACCATAAATGTCCTAATGTTAGGAAGTTTTATAAAGTAAACTTTTGTAAAGTTGGGCATAAAGTATAAGTTTGGTAAAGTAGTTCGCTTGGGCTTGAGAGTATATATAGGGATGAGGCTTGTTCATGATAGGTTATGAGAGTCGATCAATGAAACTTGTGTGTGTAAACCTGTACAGTGTTCACCATTGATGAATAAGATAATGGCTATGACTTCTCAACCTCAATCTATGTTTGATTTCTATTATTCTAACAATGATACAAATGATGTTTGATAAAAAAAAATCAGGAAGTTTGATGCTAGAACGAGCACGAAGAGTGAAAGGGAGAGAAAGAGGAACGCGACCCGTGAGAGGATAGCAAAGACTCTAAGATTGTGTAACGGTTATAGGAGAAAGAGGAGGCACAAATTTTCGGAGGAGTTCAATTTATGATCTTTTGATTATTTGCATGTAGCCAATTTTTCTAATTACAAAGTTAATTTTATTGCTTATCATTTTGTGTCAATTTGTATATTCAGGTTTTATGGGCAGTAGTGCTCTTATTTTCAGACTTATTATGTGTTCGTAGGTAAAGCTAATGTGGCAAAATAGGCTTGTGGGTTTTATGGGTTGCGCTACCGATAGCCTTATTTATTTCACAGTGAATAATTTGCTTCGTTGAACTGTGTGCTCTCGGCTTGAATGAGGTTTTTGCAATCCTAGGAAAGCTTTTTTTAATACAAATTCATAAATGATATGTACCACTTTAATGAGCATTGAAAAACAAAGTCTGTGATTTACTCTAATAATTAATATTTGCATAGCATGCAAGTTACTGACAGGATGTTTCCACATGCACTCCCCTTATGAACAATTCAGGCAGAGGTTAGTTCTACTTCTATGCAAACAGGCATGTCCAAGAGACACTCTCTAAAATGAAGAAAATCAAGATTTTGGAGATTTTTTTTACTCCAACAAACCCTCCAAAACTTGCTTCAAAAAGAGAAAGTAGGAAAGAGAAGTTAAAGTTATCCAAACTCCCTAAAAATGAGTAATTAGTGAGAAATGATATTTTATTACTCCAACCAACAAGAGTCGTTTAAATTTATGTCTAAGAAAGAGAAATAATATATATATATATATCAATTAAAGGTTGTAATTAATTCTAAAATGGAGAATCTGAAAGTTTTCTTTTTAGAGATTTTGGTTTAAGAACATGTCAAGATTGTTTGCTATTAGAAATAAGGAACATTAGGTATCAACTATCAAGGGTATGAGTTTCATCTAGGAATTGAAGTTACCATTTGATTACCAAGAGTATGAATTCAGAGAAACAAAAATCATATCTTCTAGGTTCAGCATAAGACATTCGTTCGATTTATAGAATATGAAATACCCTTTCATCAAGTACCACACACCTACGTTCTTGAAGATCCATCAGTTGTACCACCCTATTCTAGTTTACCTAAGCCTTTAGGAAATCCTAAATATAAAGGGTATCTGCTTACAAAATGGAACACTCCCACTTCTATACTAGACTCGAACCACATGAGGATCATTCATTCTAAATCCAACAACATTCTAGCTTTCTCTAGAAAGGGCCCGGCAAGATACAACACTATGTTCTAGTGTATCCTCTCTGACATCAAGCATATCCATACTTCAAAAAGCTCTAGGAGTTGCTAGGTGGGTGAGAAGATATCTTAAATCTAATACGCACGACATGCTTTCTTATGGTATATTCTTAGAATCCTACAAGAAACTACAATATATTTAATTTTCAACAAGGATGCACTCTAGGATGCATTTGGTATGCAAACAAGACTAGACCCGCAACGACAAGAATAAGGTGGCAGGTGAAAGAATTCTAGAAGGTTTTAATCTGACATGGGGAGTTCATTAATTTACAAATCTTGTTTCATCATCTCCCCAATTTTATGTTCCGCCTACTTTAATGGGGGATTAAAAGAAAATGCAACTTTGCCTCACTCGAATTGTGTCCTGTCCTAGTCTAATTTCGTGCCAAATGTGGGACAACAAAATTTTGAACTATTATGTCCCATCCCTGCGTACCAAACACACACACACAATATACATGTCTTTCTATTTCTAGGCTAATACTTGATTGATCATAAAGAACTTTCTTGTGAAACCTTTAATCAAACAGAATGAAGAAGTGACATATTATATTCATGCATTATCTATGAGGAAGTCATTCAAAAGATTTCTAATGATATATTTTTCTTACACTCAAAAGGTTCATAATCAGAATAGCATCGGAGAAGCAGCTTAAGACGTCAATCCTTGTATATCAAATGCAGCTTTAGAAGTGAAATCTACTCCCATTTGAAATAGTTACTGTAAGAATATATCAGGCATCATGAGACTCCTTGAAAGAGCCTTTGTGGTTGAATAAGACCAGAGGTGAACGAATACCTTACCTTACTATCCGAGGCCTCGCACGTATTGATCAAGAGTCGTGTTGAATAGTTCACTTCTATAAAAGCAAAGCAAATATAGAGATGTCAACTTACAGTCCTAACACTTACCATAAAATAGTAAATATGTATCATAATATTGATGAGCAATTCAAATGATATTTACAACAAAATTGGAAATAATGGATCATGATATTGAAGAAGATATTTGCCAAACCACTATTCCACTAACATTTATTGGTGCAAATATTTGAAGCAGATGTATAAAAATTAAAAACCAGACAGCCCATAAGGTATTTCCAATGTTAGCACTAAAACACTAAACATGGTGTAAAAGCTCAAAAAGCCATCTCCAATCAAGACACTGAATCGGTGTAGAATTTAGGGGCTGTTTACTTACGACTTAATGGGCTTAACGGCTGAATGGGCTTATTCGCACAGACGTTTTGACATGTTTACTTGCAGCTTAATGGGAAATAAATGAGCTTATTCGCTCAGCCCAAATACCTCACTTGTCCACATTCAGCCCAAAAATTTCCCTCCTTGCCCTTTGATAAAAAATGGCGTTCTTAAATAAATAAAACTCTAGTCGTTATTTTTTTCCCAATCTCGTTCTCCATTCTCTTCTTCAATAAATCAATTGGATTCCACAACAAGTCTCTTCTCCATCCCGATCTTGTTGAAGACTTGAAGTCGAATGATAGAAAGAAACGTTCTCTTATGCTATGATGATGGGTTTAGGTAGCTGAAAATCAAAAAAGTTTTAGAATCGGTGGTTGCTTGGCTTGTTTGTGGGTTATGCGTCTCTCAGAATGGAAAAAGAGGGACCATGGAGGAATTTTCAATGATGGAAGAAGGTTGAGGGTAAAGTTAAGATGGATGCAGGTTTCATTTTCAATAAAGGAAGAAATTATGTGTTGGTATTCTTTTTTTTAATTTTTTATGTGTATTTTTTCAAAACAGATTGCTTAATATTTTATTCTTTGAATATGTTTACTCTTTGTATGTTTGTATATTTTTTTTGTGGATTTATGATAATATGTTTTGATGTTAAAATAGTTGTTACAAATAACCTTGATTCAATCTCAAGGGTGGTTCGGTCATTTACGTCATTTATATTGTTGATTCAGGGAAAAACGTAAACAACAATCCAAGTTTATCTTGTTGATTTAGGGAAAAATGTAAACAACAATCCAAGTTTATCTGGATAAACAAGTTTATTATATTCAAGTAGTTGTTTTGTTACTTAAAACTATGAAATAATGTTTATTTTACATTGAGGGTAAAATTGTCATTTTTAACATTCAGACGGTTGATTCAGATAAAAAGGTAAACATCAGCATCAATTTATCCAGACAGAAAAATTTATCCATACAGACAAATTTATCCATTCAGACAGACAGACAAGATTTTGGTAAACAGCCCCTTAGTGTAATAAATAGTAACTTTCCAAATTACACCAAATTTGGTGCAACACTTGCCTTATGCTAAAACTTAATTAAAATATGTCGTATTAACCCTTTTGATTAATGAACTTGTATTTTACATTGAATTTTAATTAATTCACATAATTTGCTGAATATTTAACATTTAAAAGTATATATTATGTTTCATTATAAAGATATCAGTGAAGCCTTTAAAAGAGCCATCACATACAGACATACTAAGCCTCAATCATATGTTGAGCCAGTATCCAATGTGCCTCTACCATCATCCTATTGAGACTTATGAGTTATGATCCACATTGTACCCCTCTCCTTGATTTCCACTTGCCTTCCGAAAAGGCATAGAAAACTATACAGCCGTTGTTGATAACCCATATTTTCTCCCAAGAGCGTTGAGATGCTTGATCACCCATGATGGTTTAAAGCAATGCCAGAGGAGGTGGTTAAACAGCTTAATGAATTGTACATGGGTACAATTAAACTTAATCATGACAATTCATCGTGTAGGTTGAAAGTCCATTTGCTTTCAAATGGCTATTCCCAGGCTTATGCAAAAGACTACGATGAGACCTCCATTGGCACAACTCACGATTCTAAAATTATTTTTTTCTGTCTCAAATAAAATACATTCTTGATATGCTTAATGAGTATGGTATATTGGGTTGCAAACCAATTGACAACTTGATGTTGAACAGATGCTAACCATAATGAAGCTACTTCCAGACGACAAAAAACCTATGAAGGATCCAGACCAGATATATCTATACTTATTAGTGTCTTGAGCTGGTTCATGTCCACTTCCTACACGTCACAAAGAAAAAGACCACACCAAACTTAGAGACTCTATTTAGATCAGGATTATTACTGCCGAGTTGGTATCGACGAAGAAGAAAATAACATTAGGTTTCTCTCTGACATAGATGGGGTTGGTTGCCCTATTTCCACAAGACTGACTACAGGGTAATATGTATTTGACGAATATAATTTAGTTACTCTAACAAACAAGAAACACCACACCGTCTCCCAGTCAAACACCTTGTCATAGTATAAGCTATGGTCGATGTGTCATGCAAGATGACATGGGCAGTAAGATGACTTCTAAAAAAGTCGAGACTGATTAGAAACGACTTGATGAGGCTTTATTGTGATAGCCAATCAACTATTCATAGAACCAAGTATTCCATAAGAAGACTAAGCACATCACCTGCCATAAACCACATTGTAGCAACGTGGACAATCCCTCCATCCTATCCAGTAGTGCACCTCAAGACCAAGTACCAATTTGTAGACATTTTCACAAAGGTATTACATAAAAGCACAAATACACTATTTGTAAGAAGTTGTGCTTGGTTAATATATCTATTCTAACTTGAGGAGTGTCAGATATATTGTACACATCTTAAACATATATAGATTGTTAACAGATGCCAATAAGTGGTCATTTTAGAGTAATTCGGTATGATTTAGTTTATCTTGTTTTGTGTATATTAAGGTGATTATCACACAAAACAATACACAAATTTCTCATACTACATCTACCAATCATTATGGCTCACAATGGCCCTCTCAGCGTTCAAGACCCTTCCCGTGTCCCCTGCCATTTAGCGCTTCATTGACATCCATCATCAACCACCTACCTTCCCTTCCAAATGCTTACGCTACTCTCACTAGCATCTTTCCCTATCGAAATTCCCTGCATTGTTGGCTCGCCACCTTCTCTTCTTATGATGCTATGCTCCTTTCATGACAAGCGTGGCATCGCCCCATTGTTCTGGCCCAATACTATTTGACAAGTTTCACAACTCCTGTGAACTTCGTTTACTTCATCGGTCCTAGAACAGAGCTCAGTATTGATTATTGAACAAAAATAAGTAGTTACACAACATAGTGGTTACCATACTTTCAAGAGGTTGGTTGTCTCCCCCCTAAACCCTAGAAAGTAACAATATACAAACTGTTCTACCAACCACATTTGGTTGATCCGTGTATTAAATAATTTCCTTATAATTGAATCCTAATTTCTGAAACGTATTGAGCCCCATGCATAAGCCAAATATTCGTCTTCCGTCCTATGCATCGTATCCTTAAGAAACGGATATATTTTTTAACAATTAACTTGCATGATAAATGACCACATCCCATAGCTTATTGACAAACATGCTTAGGGCCGTTTACTCAAATGCTTACCCGGTAAGCGCTTACCAGTATGATTCGACACTATAACCTACTTTATCGAGTAAAATTGTAGTATATCAAAACGGTGTCATATGCAGTAATTTACCCGGTAAGCACTTACCAGGTAAGAGTGGTCACCATCACTTACAGGGTTAGACACTCAATCCTTGCCTTTCCTCTTACCGGGTAAGATTCCAGTCAGTGGCAGATCCATGGTTGTATTCTTCTATGGTAAGATTCCAGTCAGTGTAATGCAGCAATAGGGTGCCAAAATTTCTGAAACCGCATAATTCATTCAAACAAATACGATCTTGGTTTATTCGATTTTTGGCTTAAACTCCTCAGTTTAATCGAACATATATAACTTATTCACTTCGGTTTTCGATTTTTTTGTTTACTATTTCACATAAACCGAAAGACTACTATGTACATATTTTATTATTTTGTTTAAAGTCAAAACAAATGAACACATTACACATTAATAACTAGTGACAAGAGGTGTATAACTTAGATTTAGTTAAAAAAAAGCAAAAGGTCAAGAAAAATAGAAATAAAAAAAAATTAGTAGCAAACCTTAAATCAAAATAACAAACCAAAACAAAATAATCAACTCAAAAACTCTAATCAATTAATAACAGCCAAACTTTAAATGAGATGACAAGAATTTAAAATTTGAGGCCGATTATTAGCAACTAAACCTTTAATTTATTGGGGGCCTATTAACAGTTTTTTTGTTAGAAAAATAATTATACCTAAAACTAATATTAGGAGTTTGTTGGGGACCTGTGCCCCCTACACCTTGGCTGTGCATCCGCTATTGATTCCAGTCATGTTTATGTTCACTCGGTAAGTGAATTAAACTGGTAAACGCTTACCAAGGTAAGTGTATAGTAAACGGCCCCTTAGTATATGAATTGCAGTCAGAGGAGAAGGAAAACTTAATTTCCATCGTTCTTATCTCATTCACCAACTGCCATGGAGATTTAATCTGGGCAACAATCTATGCACTCCTCAATTTTATCACCACAACAAAGTGCTCTTAGCCAAACACCCCTCCAATAACCATTTGTGTCTCTATTCTAATAACAACCCCAGTGCCCTTCCGATATCCCCCATCCTATTCCACCTGTTCCCATTAAATACCGCAGAGACCAACAAATTTGTAATGCAAATTCAGGGCGAGATATGGCCGCACCTTGAGGAGGTTCCAATTCAGATACATAAACGAGAGCTTAACTAGTATGATAATGAAAACATGATATCATAGCATATTGAACAAGATTGCTCCATATTTGGTCTGGTTGCAGGATACACATTGCACGCACTCACACACACACACACACACGAGAAGGTAAAGGTAAAGGTACATTACTTGATTGGAGTTCCGGGAGTGTACAAGGGATTCTTGACAACATATTCAACATACAAATTGTAAATGTATTTGAGAGAATCTCTGAGATCGCTAGCCTTGGGATGTGTGACAAGGATGATCTGAAAAAGAATTACCAACGACAGTATGAGTAAAAACGCATTGAAAGTCAATGATGATGAGTTTCAATGATTTGAAAAAAAAAACATGGAAGTATAACTATTGGCATAATCAAAATAGATACCCATTTCTTCTTTGTCTAAATACAGTTTTTTTGTGATAAAGCAAGCACAAGGCCATCAATACTATAATAATCTCAAATGGTTTAATTTCCTGCTGAAACTATTAAGCAGTGGTGTTGCACAGCTTGCTACCAAACAGATACAAAGTGAATGGATTATCAATGACATGAGCAATTTCTATGTGCTTGGTTGTAGGTAGGCTTAAGAATTTAGGTCAGATTCAAATGAGAACTCATCTTTCATTGTGAACGGGAGGACAGCCCGGAGCACGACACGTGGCATATTCAGTCTGGTATTGTTCAATTTGAAAAATACTCAATGTTGTATTATTCCGTTTGAATAATTATATTGTTCAACTTTGAATAAATATTGAATGTTGTATTATTCAGTTTGAATAATCATGTATAATTCAGACTGACGTTCACAATGAAATTAGAGTTCACAGCCGAAGTTTTGTCTAAGAACTTAAGATAAATATGTATGATATGATATCAGACATATGGAGTAATGAAATAATACCTTAATACCAGAAGGACTCTCCATGAAACTCAATTTGTAAGTGTTAGTACGAAAGCTGTGAAAGGAACAACCTTGTCCAGGTAGCTGAGGCACACCAAGATTCCCTTTCTCAACACTAAACAGAAGCCATAGAATGAATGAATAAAACAAACACTTGTTGCAATAAGCAAGCAAATAAGCCCTAGAAAATGAGAAATTAAGAAATTAAACCTGGAAGGATCCATTTTGGCGGTTAGGGATTTAAGAGAGAAAAGGAGACCAAACATGAGCTTATGATCCTGATTGGAATCGAGGGTACGAAGAGGGCGATTCCACTCCCTATAAAGCAAACAGACGCCATTCCTGTTGAACACGTATATCATGTGAGCATTGTTCCCTGATGCCGTCGGCAACGGCGGCGATGGACTGATCTCTGAACTTCCAAAGAACTGCATTTCCTAATTTTATACTCCGATCGATCGACCTATGAAATTTTGACCTAGAAATTCTGAAAAAGGAGAAACAAAACCTCAGATTGGAATTGGATCTATTAAGATTGATAGGGGAAAATTGGGGCTTACTGTTACTGGCATACCAAAGAAACAAGCAACTACTTCAGCTGTTGAAGTTTCTGCAATGGAAATCAAATATATTACCACCTACAAACGAATTACATTTTGCAAAATGTATATTTTTACTGAAATAGTACATTATTACTATAACTAGGTTTTTACCCGTGTAATACACGGGGTAATTTTTTTGTCAGAAAATTTATATTGCAAATATAAACGATCGGCAAACATACGAACAATAGAACTTAAACGAAATAATGAAAAAGTACATAGTTAAAATTTTACTCAAATAAAAACCATTGTTCATAAACTTCCAAATACTTCTTTATATACAACGTTCTTCGTTCTGTTGCTAATTATACCTTCATCATCTATAATTAATATCTTCAAACATTCTCTACTTTTTACTCTAGATAAAACAACATACAACTGACCATGAGTGAAGACAGGTTGTCTCAGAAACAAACCAACCTTCGATAATGATTGTCCTTGACTTTTATTTATGGTCATGGCAAAACATAAAGAAACTGGAAATTGTCTTCTTTGAAACTTGAACGGAATCCTTTTGTCGGTAGGTGTCAAAGACATTCTTGGAATAAATGTTCGGTTTCCAATATTGCTTCCAGATATGAACTCTGCTTCTATAACACGATTTCCCAAAATATTAGCATGGATTTTACTGCCCTAAAACATGAATATAGGAAAAATAAGAATTGTTAAAAAATAAGAAGATATGACAAATAACTATTTTATAAAAGTTTACTTCGAATAACTACATCAAAATCAGAAAGAAATACATTAAAATTAATACGAAAATATTATGAATATGATACTAAAGATTTTAAAACAAATAATTATTTATCTCTTCATCCATTAAAATCATCTCGATGGAATATAATTGCTCAGGATCTTTGAAGAGTGGTTGACTCCATAAACGAATGATTCTAACCTTGACAGTAAAATCATTTTTTTGTATATCAAGGTTGTCTATAAGAGTGATATTCTTTTCATCCATTGTACTGTAATATGGTAAAAGTTCAAAAGATTAAAAAAATAAAAAATTAGAACTATTTTTGTAATACAAAATAACACAAAATAACACATACGAGAAATCAACAACTCCAAATTGGACTATAAACATGAATAAAATCATCATAATCATATCATCATGTGTAAGAAAAAATAAAAATTGAAGAGCGTTTGTAATACAAAATAACACAAAAAGTGTAATCAATGACCATAAATACAAAGTCACGTACGATAAATCAACAACTCCAAATTGGACTATAAACATGAATAAAATCATCATAATCATATCATCATGTGTAAGAAAAAATAAAAATTGAAGAGCGTTTGTAATACAAAATAACACAAAAAGTGTAATCAATGACCATAAATACAAAGTCACGTACGATAAATCAACAACTCCAAATTGGACTATAAACATGAATAAAATCATCATAATCATATCATCATGTGTAAGAAAAAATAAAAATTGAAGAGCGTTTGTAATACAAAATAACACAAAAAGTGTAATCAATGACCATAAATACAAAGTCACGTACGATAAATCAACAACTCCAACTTGGACTATAAACATGAACAGAATCATCATAATCATATCATCATGTGTAGGAATAAATAAAAATTAAATAGCGTTTGATTAATTATCTGTGTGTGTGTATGTGTAATTGGTAGTGGCTTAATTAAGAGAGTTGCAGCAATTGATTGAGATTGAGAGATTGAAAGGGGTATTTATAGATTGAGATTAAGAGATTGAGATTGAGATTGAGGTGTGTATTTTTGGATTAAAACTGTTTGATTTAATTATGTAGAGGATTTTTGAAAGTGGTATTTATCTTTTACAATGTTTTATTTATTGTTTTCATATTTATCTATACTTTGGATTAAAAAATGAAATTTTTTAAAGAGTTTGAGTATATTTTTTTGTTCCAACAAGTTATATGGAATTTTCTTAAGAATTAAGAAAATAGGAAAAGTAAGATTTTTCAACTTTGGAAAACTCTTAGAAAATTGTACTTTGAAAATAGAGAGAATATTTCTAATTCTTTATATCACCAATGAAAAATAATAATACGTGTATTGATTATATTAAATATTACACAAATATATGTAGATGATTTTTTTAAACCGTTTGATTTAATTATGTATTTTTGAAAGTGATATTTATCTTTTACATTATTTTATTTATTGTTTTCATATTTATCTATAGTTTGGATTAAAAGGTTTGATTTAATTATGTAGAGGATTTTTGAAAGTGATATTTATCTTTTATATTATTTTATTTATTGTTTTGATAACCGAAACTGGCTCACCAGAACGTGACACGTGGCAATTTGGCTCACCAGAACATGACACATGCTAAATCAGTTACTCTTTTATTATATATAGATATGTATTTAAAATGCCTTTGAAAAAACAAAACAAAAACCATAAATCACAAATGATCTAAATTTAAAAAACAACTATTATACAATAAAGATTATGGAATTCTCACGGTTCTCTCTTCTTCTAAGTTTAAAAACTAAAAATCTATCATAGGAACCAAGAAACATATGGATTGATATAACTCACCTATGCAAATTTTCTTGTCTTTGTTCATTCACCAATAAGATGAAATAATATGTAGTTAAATAAGAATAAATTTAAAATATATGAAAATTTGATTTGTCATTATTTCATTGGTTACATTCGGATATGATTTCATTAATTTCAAAATTTTCCTTAACAAACCCCCAGCTAGTATTTAAGGTCACTAATAACAAAATATAGTCCCTTTTTATGGAGTTGTGAGAATGGTTGCCCCCAGTGTGTTTAATGTGTCCATAACATATGTAGTATAAATGATTATTGAACAAAAATAACATAATAAAAATAATTGAGTTTTTGTTAAGACAAAAAAGTAAAAGACCTTATAAAAACTTGGAAATCGTTTATCTATCGAGTCTAGTGAGAACACACGTGTATGAACAACTATGCATGGACATTATGTCAATGTCGTGAAATTACATAGGGGTGGCATATCGCGGGTTGGTGGGTTGGCGGGTTGGTGGGTTGGAGGGTCAGAAACCTCAACCCTGACCCCATCCATTTAGCTAATCGTGTCGAGTTCTTCAACCCTTACCCGTGAAGGGTCGTGTCGTGGGTCGTGTCACGGGTTAGCGGGTTGGCGGGTCAGTGGTGGGTTGGTGGGTTGGCAGGTCATAAACGGGCTGGTGGGTCATAAACGGGTTGACAGGTCAAAAGTTCATACTTCATACAATTCAAATAAAAACAAAGTCTCAATACAATTAAGTTCAAAAGCAACCAAATATAATCAAATTCAAAAGCATCCAAATACAACCAAGTTCAAAAGCAACCAAATACAATCAAGTTCCAAGTTCAAATAAAGCAAGTTTATAGTTCAAAATACAAATAAACTTAGAGTTTGTTAGAATTTGCTCACAATACAAATATAAAGAGTGGATTTGATTTTTTTTACTTTTTCTAATTTTTATTATATAATTAAAAAAATATATAAAATAATTAATTTAAATATAAACTGGTTCGCGGGTCAACCCACCAACCCCACGGGTCAACCCTTGAAATTTGGTGGGTTGGCGGGTTGGCGTGTCAAAAACCTCAACCCAAACCCTTTTATTTTCGTGTCGTGTCGTATCGAGTTGGTGGATCGTGTCGGAAATTGCCAGCCCTAAAATTACATTATTTGGTTGATGGAAGGAACTACTACTTCATTAATGGTCAATGACAGTTTACATCAAACAATAGATATCGAAAATCTTGAGCCATCTGCGATAATAGTCAAGAACTGAAGATCAACATACATCAAGTAATCAAGTTTGTAAATTAAAATCATGTTAAAATCAATTTATACCAAGAATGAGTAAACTATGAAGATCACAAGTCAACCATTTTATAAGAATGAGTAAACTACTCAGGCCAAAATGCCCTAAAACTAAAAGACATTTCTATAAACAGAGTTATCTCGAGTGACCAAATTCGTAAAAAAAAAAAAAAAAAAAAAAAAAGCCACAAACTACTCCGACCACATTCATAACTCATAAGTATTTGAAACACATGGGCCGCCAGTGTAATAAACAAACACAGGAACTACCTGTGTAATTTCCAGCAAACAAATGGACCAAAAATGTCCAAAGAATAGCAGCCCCAGGTTAAAAAAAGAACAGTCTGCATCTTTATGCTCATAAAATGCAAGGTTAATAAAAAACAGTATAACAAAAGATCAAACACACGGTTCTTCAATGATTCTGAAACAAATATATCGTCATTAAAATGTGGACGACAATTACAATTTATATTAAAGCAAAAAAAGCAATGAAAACAGCAAACAAAAACTCTTTACGGTTGGTAGCATCAACAGAAAAAAAAGGAAAATAACTAGTAGAAGCAAACTGGATAGGTACGTTTCTTTTTGGCTTCAGGCAAAAGACTATAGACAACTTCCAAGAAAGAACAAGATCCGCCATCACAAAAGCTTTGATCAAAACCTCAATATTCCCATTTCCTCAATTCCATACCATCTGGAGCGGTTCCTTCCACCTCCTTTGATCCCACCTCTTTCCAGTTTGTCGACAGCACTGTTCCATTCGACTCCACCTATTCGTTACAAAAAGATTTCAAATTAATCCATCACAGATATAAATGGAACCCCATCAAATTACTCTCCAGGAAAGGTTGGATTCCAACGTATATTGAAGTAGTAAAAAACAAAGTTTAGCCGATGTGTGACTCTTAACACTCCCCCTTCCAATAGAGGCTAGATGGGAACAGATGTCCCAAGAGTGTCAGAGTCCATGCACGCATATCCCAAATAGTAGACTAGCTTTTGCTCTGATACCATGTGGGATATGTGAAACCCTATCAGATAACTCTTCAAAAGAACTAGGTTCCAACATGTATTAACAAGAAAGAATACAACCATGGAGATCCAGTTTTTCTTTTTCTCGATATGTTTTTGTTTGAACAATAAAGAATTGAGAAAAGACTCTGGTCTTACAAAAGATTTTCTCATGGCCCTTCTTGTATCCTCGTCTGCGTCTTGATATATGTCGCGGAAAAATTTGTTCAGAGCGGCATCGCCATCGAGCTTTTCATCTTTTTCCTGAAAACACAGAACGCCAATTAGCCTCACAGCCTAGACTAGCATCAGTCTCTCTAAGTGAACCATCAGTCACAACAGATATACCTCCTTTTTAACTTGCGCTTCAAGTTTATCCCAGTCTTTTGTCGGTTTTGAGGAAGGGTACACAGGTCTTTGATTACCACCTGTGTATTGGAAAATTACGTAATTAGCATCTTAAGATAATAACTAACATCATGAACAATAACACTTGTTAGGTATAACATAATATTGTTCCACTCCTACTAGATATAACAGATTGTAATACATGATCCATATTGTCCCAGATAAATGCAACATTCCCCTTTAAATATACATATTCGACTAATAGAACAAAACCAATAAGTTAAAAAGGATATTTTGTGAAAGAATTTTGGATTAAAAGTGGAATTTGTGCTTGGGGTGATGGAGGGCCTAAGTTGGTACTAGAGAAAAAATCAACCCCCTGATCCTACAGTTTGAAAAGGTAGAGAAAGAAATAGATATAGTATATATGTTTCACTAAGCTATGGGCCAAATCAATATTAGCATTTATTTTGGGAGCGAGGGAGCACAAACTTCTATCAGAAGGCTTCTTTTGAGCTTGTAAGTAAGACAAGAATCTTATTTAGTTATTTGCTTAGGTGCTAGAGTTCCGACTGGTTCACAAGTTATATATAAATTGATGCTGAATAAAACGCAAAAAGCAAATCAAAACAAGGCAAATAAAGACAAACAAGAATTAGCTCTAAAAAATAAACAAAATGATAGAAAGCAATGTGTCTTTTACCAAGGAATAAACCAACTTGCACTTAATGGTTAAAACTTGCTTTTATGAATCATTAAGAGTAAAGTTGAACAGCTAATACTCATTCGAATGCTGATTTGAACATTATTAATTAATGTTTAAGACTTACATATATGTATGGATCATTGACAATTTGAACTATTAGCACCCATCCAAACGGAGAAACAAATGATCTCAATCAAAATAAATCTGAACAAGTAAATGATAATTTTCCTCCCACTGAACTTCCTACAGAATACCCTTAGGGGCCGTTTGTTTATTAAAATATGTCTGAAAATTAAGAGGTATGCAAACTTAAGACTATTTGTTTTATTTTAAGAAAAGGTCTAAGAACCTCCTACCGTCCTCTGAAATTTTAAGAGGTCCACCATCCACCTCTTATTTTTTAGATGTGAAAGTAGATGATGAATCAGACCTCTAAGAAAATGGACACTTTAATGTTGTTGACTGATAATTTCCTTTAAGTCCAAAGATGCAGCTGGACCGTACACCTTTTAGATTGTTGAAGCATTATTGACTCACCTGATAAGGCACTGCTGCTTCGCACGACTAAAGTGTCTTTGCTATATTCAAGAGATGTCCAATGTATTGGTTCCACTTTAGCAAGACGAATTTCTATCTTGGTTGATAGAACGACATATCTGCACTTTGCAGGGATTATCTGTTGATCGAAATTCAATATGTTAGCTGATATCATAGGTGTATCCATAAATAATTACCGTAATATAAAAGATAAAATAAAAATTGTTACAGTTAAAATCCAGTACAAGACACTAAGAAATCAGATCCAGTTTCAATGATTTACAGTTAAGGTTTTTGTGGGTAAAATTATTATTCTTACAATTTCGAACACGAGACACTAAGAAATCAGATCCAATTTCAGTGATTTACAGTTAAGGTTTTTGTGTTTTATATTGTTAACCATCAAAACTAAATTTTAAGCTTTGATATGTTATTGTAGTCTCTCATTGTTTTGGCAAAGATGCTCTATGGTGGCACACGTCAAATCACAACGGTGACGCTTTTAGAGTCGTAAATATCAAACCATTATGTTGAGACAATTGAGTGGTGGCACTGTACCGCCCTAGAATATACCTAGATCTGCCCCTGGTATGATAGAGATTAGAGAAGACTTTTTCTTATTAAATTGAGGACCTAATTATAATGCAAAGATAGGAATTAATAGCATGCTTTATAATCGAACCACAACTAACTTGGTTCCTTTGATCTTGTTATATCGACTATACTCCCCTCCAATTTGGTAAATTTACACCATGCATTATATATACACACTAATAAAACTCCACAGTGCTATCATTTATGGTTCTCACTTGATGCAAGAAAAAAAAAAAATAAGACCCACAAAATGATGGATGTCGGATGGAGGAAAAGGTAATTTTTTCAGACAGCTATAGACGGGGTTTTATTATAAAAAGCAAATCAAATATTTGGGAATGCGGATGCATGTGCATATTAACTCTACAGCAGAAATAAAATGCATAATAATCAAAGCAAAGAAAAGCTGTTTGGTTAACTATATGCACGTCACCTTTCCAAACAAGCGAGGTTGAAAAATATATGCCTCTTCTCCAGGCACATCAATAGTCACACTTAGCTGGAAAGCAAAGACAAACACAAAAATTTCAAATGTCAACCAGTTTCTCGTTATGAAATAGCCATGAAACTCCATTAAATGTCGAGTAAAAGTTGAAATGCCAACATACTATTTGTTCCCCAAAGTTAACTGAGACGCTCTCAGCTGGTACACCCTTGGCGAATATGGTCACAATTGCCTCCTCCGGTTTCTGATAGTATTCATGCCTGCAGATATATGGTTTGTTAGGGGAAATATGTATATAGGACGACAAACAAAAGAAAATTAGCATCAATGACAATAATTTGACAAAGGAGCTCAGAGTTGATCAGTTAAGTATAACACCAACATTGCTCATGTAAGGATCTCAATGATTTCATTTTGACATAGACAGCTACAAGAGATGCTTATTAAACAGCCAATTCAATGATAATTTAATATTGACATCAGCTAAAAAACAAGTGTCCGTCATTTTCTTCTAACTTTGCATTTCCTTCAGTTTTCATTTTAGCTTCAATGATGCACAATAATAAGTTTAATAATCACCACCAGGACGCAGATGAACTATTTTTGTCACCAAAACAAGCTCGTTTATCAATCTGTAAAATACTACTATACTCTTGCTATACCGTAGAGGTACTGCATATTCTCTTTGGAAAATCAAACTACAAAAACAAAATATGCATGAAAAATATAACAGCAACACTTTATTGATGTTGCCAGGTAAGAAACTCATGAACTTATTTGCTGAATATAAAAATTAGCAATGATCATTCTCCAAAAAGGTTTAGACCTGTATTTTGGTTTGGCTGGCGCCCTGGTCGCAACCTGGCTGGAGATGTTTTTACTTGTTCCGCATCTTTTGGATCTGCAATAGTTTCTTCTGGTGCTTGAGAGGGAGTAGCCACAGCCTCAGTGGGGGTTGCATCCAATGATTGTGTGGGTAGCTCGCCATTTTCCTCTGTTTCATATAACATGCAAAAACTCGTTTAAGGGGACTTTTACTATACGCTTACCCGGTAAGTGTTTACCAGGTCATTTACCTTACCGAATGAAACATGGAAGATCCAAGAGCTTTACATGGTAAGAGCAACGATAAGGAAGGATTACCCGGTAGGGTGGCAAATCTTACCCGGTAAGCGCTAACCGCATAAATTGTTGCAAACAATACTGTTTTGATGGACTACAGTCTTAACCGGTAAAGTTAAGAGCATCGACTCTTACAGGTAAGCGGGTAAGTGTTTGGCTAAACGGCCCCTAAGTTCCATGTTTCAGTAATTTATACTGTTGATGCTTAGACACATGAACGCATCACATCTAGATAACTCTAAACAGGTTTGAGCACATGTTAAAACAATATTCAAAGTCGGACACTTTTGATTCATTAGTGCACCAAAAATCATGACAAATTTAGCAAAGTTAGTCCATGAAGAGAAAGAGTCGCCTCAATGTAAATAGGTGAAAATATCTGCATTTACCAGTTGCGGTTGTTAAATACTTCTTACATACATATCAAACATGCAAAGTAAGCAAAATGCAGATTAGAAGTGAAGGTGAAAGACTCAATTTAGAGACCAGTCAGACCACAGAAACTCTAGATTACAACAGAACTCAAAGTAAACATTACAAGGTTCACATGCTTGTACAGGCTCTTTGAATACCAACTACATTTGCTCAAGATATTCAAATATGGTAGAAACACAACTTTGGCGAAAAATGTATTATATAATTAGCTATTACAGAAATTAAACAGGCAAATACTTAGCGGTATCCAGTAACCCAACCTTACTAGAGGTCAAGGGTTTCAACCTCACTATAGGTGGGAGTGTGTGTAAGTTCCATTGGCCATGTATAATATTATATACTTCAAAAAGATCATAAAAAAAATTGTAACATCAATACAAAAGAATCGAAAAAAAGAAAAAACTTATCCGGTTTTGGGGTTATGGGCGAAAAAGAAAAAAAAATTACAGCTAGTAACATCCTTTTGAATTTGACAACAACTATTAGCCAGTGAACTAAGTATAGTCGCTTTGCAAGGTATGGGACTAGGAAAAGAATGTTGTTTATATCCTTATCATTGCTGGGATCGCAATCAAACTTTCAGTTGGTTTACTGGTATTTATGATACTTAAGGGCCAAGTTCCAGTAACATCAGCTTATCTATAGGCAAATACCTGCAATGCATTTGTCACACTTATTTATCCAATCTCTGAATCTTGTATCTTCTGGAACTAAAGAAGCACCAGCTTCAAAGGCTGTTTTGGCAGTCTGGTACTCTTCAAGATTGAAGCATGCATGCTGTTACATAGAAATAGATTAATGAACCAGATGAAATTTAAATACATAAGAACACATATGTATATGCAAGAATCATTCTAGCTAGTGGTAAAAAACACAATGAAGTTGGGAAACACGTGGCAGTTGGAGAAAGAAAAATCATAAAACAAACAAGACATCAAAATGGATGATGCACGATAGCACGCAAGTGCAACTTGTTTACACTCATAGTGTGAGAAGCTAAGAGCATGCACCGTCCAAGCAACAAATTTCCACATCTGACTTTGACAAATCAGCAATACTTGAACTTTTTGAAATACCCACTAACCAAAACTTTCGATTCTTCAAAATCTAAATGCAGAATGTTCCAACCAGTGTAGAACATTACAATTTGTAGTTTCTACTACTTATTTTCTCTCCAATAAACTATGCAAATAAAACAATGTGCCAACAAAAACAATATCATCTTATTGGGCTATCAAAAAATCACATGCACCAACTTGATTTATTCCACAACTAAACATAGTAATTATTAAAAGTTAACATCTACTATTACAGGACTGGATGTTTGACTAAGCACGTGAAATATATTGAAAATTGGCTAACAAATAAACTTGAGTTATTTCAAGAGCATCTCACCCTTTGCGCAGATATGCTTTTGAAATTGAGGGGTCCAACTCAATTGCTTTGTTTGCATCGGAAACAGCTTCTGCTCCAAAAGAAATTATAAAATTGTAGTTACGTAATCACACGTCGTAAGAGTAACATCAAATAAAAGAAAACAAACCAGAACAAAAATATGCTCATACAGTTCAAAACGATCACAGAGACCATAAGAATTTCACATCAATAATAGCTATATGAGTACAAAAGCACCATAAGATAAAGAAGAGACATAAGAGAGCGCAAATATAATTGCTGACTTATATTATAACACAGTTGAATCCAGAATTAGAAATTTGGAATGATATCAAATGATCCCTTTTATTATTAAAACTTAGGGGGTGCTTGGTTGGGGGTATTGCAGGGTAAGAAATGGGAATGATAATGAAAACT
The DNA here is from genome assembly GCA_030169165.1 of Centaurea solstitialis. NCBI lineage: Eukaryota > Viridiplantae > Streptophyta > Magnoliopsida > Asterales > Asteraceae > Centaurea > Centaurea solstitialis. The sequence goes on from CM058043.1 coordinate 65,114,103, forward strand.
GTTGCTTGGTCTGATATTATATAATGGAATCATTCCTGCAAATCCATTAATTTCCATCCCTTACCAAATTTGGGGGGAATGGAAATTTTATTTCTACTTAGTTCATTTTTTTCATATGTCATTCCATCTCTTGATGTTAAATGTAACATCTTTTGTATTTTCAAGTTGAAGGAAAATACAACATGACAATATTTATGTTTTAGCAATGACAACCAAAAAACTAACAAAAAATAAATAAAGTGTTATTCATGTATCATGAGCCTATGATACATTGCACATTTGCACATAGCTATTCTACTAAATAGAACATAGAAATTTCGGCAACTCATGACCTTCTTACCAACACATTGCCAAAAAATCAGATCAGCGTAGATGTGTCATCTCAGTTCATTTGGACTAGGAAGGGCCAATGAGAAGAAATGCTAGATTTAGCAGTAGATTATGATTCGAAAATTTGTAAGCATTTCCTCTACTAAGTGATTACCGTAGCCATATTAATTTCCTAACCAGTAAAGCTAAAAGACGTATAGGGACATAACAACATAAAAGGGAAATCCATAGCAGCAAATGACGTTTATTCATCTAGAAGCATATGATAAGCTTATAAAAAGAGACTGAAGACTGCTCCACTGGGAACTTTGGAAGAAGAAAATCCTTGTAATGCATGTGAATGTGATTAAAGGTATGTATCATATCATGGCAACAAGCATGAAAGCATGTGACGACAAGATTGATGATTTTCCCTATTACTATAGCGTTACACCAAGAGTCATTTTTTAGCCCTTGTCTTTGCTTTAATTTAGGATAAGCACACTAACAAGTAACAAAAAAAGAATCCCCATTGATGAGACTAAGCAAGGGGATCGTGCCAAGCAAGAGGTATTGATTAACCTATTGGAGTCTATTTGGATTAAGCTGGAGTAAAGGAGATACATGAGCTGCAGCTATAGTGGTGGTCACTCAATAGGGAGTTGAAATGTGGTGGCTTTGAAAAAGTAGCTAGGCCTAGGGTTGCCAATGAGTTGGATTTTGATCCAGACCTAACCTCATCCAATTCATTTATATGAACCAGCAAGCAGAAAAAAGTGGCCCACTACTTGACCTATTTGGGTAGATCAATCCATGAACGATATGGATCAGATTCATTGAGATATAAAAATATAAAACTATAAAAATAATGAATAGAAAGAAATTTGTTTATATGTAATAGTAAGACCACCGAAGAGTCCAAAAGCAACCTACTCTAACTCTGATCCTGATTGAAACTTCATCACTCAAGCGTTGATTGACCTACAATTTTTCATCATCGATTAATCCATGGATCAATCAACTTCATTAGGTCATTGGATCATTGATCTAGGGTTTCTTCATGAGTGCCTATAAAAATTTCGATATCTCTCCAAAATTCTATTTATGAATTTGAGTTCTGCCTTCGTTCTTTAATTTATCTTAGTAAAGGTTTGTTCTAAAAAATGTTTTGGATTTGATGTCTGGTTTACGGGGCTCTCAATCTGTACGACACAGCTAAACAAACAAGTATCTACAAACTTCAAAGATTTACCATCGACCTTGACAAATATAAAGTATGATCTTTTCCTCTTAATACAACCAAAAGCAATTGCAGATATTATCATGCAAATTTCAGGTTAGCATCAGCAATGCTTATGGATGATTTCATGGCGGTTATGCTATGGGAAAGGTAGTCGCATAATTAGGTGCACCATAATTAAAACAATTGTACCTTGTTTAGTTCAGTAGAAATGTATTTTTTATTTTTATGGTACAATTTGTGTTATAAGAAATGTTATAGGCAGTTTGGATACTGTGTTTTAAAGGCTTCCACCATACAAGTAGACATGTATTTTGGTATGTATAGTGAAGTGGTGTATTAAATTTTATATTTTATCATCCTACTAAAAAAATGATCCGGATCATGGTCCGTCTATATGATTAGCTGGATCATGGGTTATATGATATCATTAACTAATCTGACCCAAGGATTTATATCATCAATGTTAAAACTATCAAAATAAGTCGTGTGCTGACATAATAGATCTAGGCTATTGTTACCTAATGTGTGGCATGAATTGGTTGCCAGCATATGTACATGAATCAAGTTATTGTCAGTATGTGGTTTAGCAAGGAATTTTTGGTGAGTTTAGTACATTGACTACATATGCATGTAATTATGCATAATCCAAATGCTTAAAATCCAAAAATCCCAAGAAGATCTTACATAAAAGAAGATGGCCATGCAAGAAACCCTTTGGGTTATATTTCCATAGAGAAAGAAATATTGACTTCTACAAAACTCTATTATAATAAATGGAAAACAAAGATAGTCTAATGATATTTGGTAAAAGATAAAATAGAGTAACTAAATTTGACTAAGTCCCAAAATTTTGTTCTTATCGACTTACCATCGGTCATCGGTGTACATTTTGGTATTACTATTAATATATGAATAGATGAAAGAATAAACAACATCATGATTTTATTCCCACAGTAGATAATGCAGGTTAAAACAAAATCAAAAAAGGTTATAAGATGGTGCAACCAAGAGCAACATAAAATAAGTCAAGTAGCGAACAAGAATGGGATTCTCCCACGCAACCCTATCTAAAGGCCTACTCTTTGATATACATCATAATGCAAATTTATCTACATTGCATCCACCCATAAACCAAACCAAATCAAACGGACCCCAGTTAATCCCACTCAAAAGTAGGATCTTGGGGTAAGATGTAGGTAGACCTGGCTACCCCAAAAAAGTAAGTACTATTTGCATGAAAAGCCAAGCTTGTGCAAGAGTATGAGCAAACAGTAGAAAGAATAAGTATACTTAAGGGAACAAAGCATAAAGAAAATTAGTACGAAAAGTTATGATAAGTACAACAAAAACATAGAGAAAAGGTAACCCCACGTAGAGCAAATAAGGTGAAAAACACACCCTAGCCTAAACTGCCAGCATACCACCCCCCCCCCCCCTCCTCTTCAACCTGTCCAACTCCCTTAACTAAGCAAGTTACAAGTTCTTACACCCAGCCTCTACCATAGTCCTAGTCTCCAAGTATACACGTATTAGAGGTCATGTCATCGGAAGTCTAAGGCTGCCGTGTGCAGCCCAATGGCTTCATCCCACGTCCCCTTGTCCTAACCCTCCTCCTCACCCCTCTCGACTTCTCTACTCTCCCACTGGTGGCGAAATCCACCCAAACCTTATTATGTGAGTTAGAGCAAGATGGAATCAGAGAAGAAAACTGTAGGAGAAGAAAATGCAAAAATGAAAGAACATATCCTCTCATTCTCATCCAATTTCCAAATCTCCCGACCTACATTTATACCTTTGAAACTCCTGTCAAAACCCCCATAATAATTCTTGAATAAAACCATACTAGAGAGAGCTAACATAACCTAAGGTAAAAAAAAACAAGTAATTCATGCCAATGAAAGAGCCATCTTCACCAACTAAGTTCTTGGATTCTTCTTTCTTCTCGAATCCTTCAAAATCTCTTCAAATATCTTTTACCAAGAATGAAGTAAAGTCACACTGAGAATACACTCACACTCACATACCAATTAATTGACTATATCCTAACAAGACAAATATCATTTAGCAAACAATATACCAAAAGTTCCATGGACATGTGAACTACATAAATTACCAAATTTCAAAACTTTTCAAATCAAACAACAGTTCAACCAACTACTACAACAGTTCAGCATAATCAGAGTTGCAATTTAACAAGAATAAAATAATAAAAACACTTAAAACACCAACATAGAACCCCCAAACTAATCAATTAAGTAAGCACACAACAAAAACCTACACTTGAGCAACTAAAGAAAAAGCTAAAAAATCAAGTTTCCAAGGGTGATCATAAATGCAATTCAAATCAAAGAAAGCATGCAATAGAAAAGTTAAAAGATTGATCCTTATGAGGATCTGAAAGTATACCAGTGAAGTTTTTGAGCTTGATGTTGGCCTGAGATCGGTCGGATAAGAGGTCGGCGTTGGTAGGGTTGAGAAGGATGGCCTGAGAATATAGGTCAACGGCGAGTTCAAAGTGGTCGTCAATGAAAGCCTCCTTAGCTTTTGTGACGAGATCGGACGCCATTGACTTGCAGAGAAGTCGAAGTCTCTAGAGGAAGATGAAGAGGAAGAGGAAAGAGAATGAATAATAATAAAGTCAAGTGGAGGATTGCTTGATTTGAGGTTTTAAGGCAGTCTAGAGAAAAGGCACCCGCTTCTATCTAAAACCAATCAAGCAATGTTTACTTTTAAATGTTTTAAAAGATATGTTTTTTGGCAAAAATAAGTTAGGTTACGAGGATAGGGGTGGGTTTAAACGAGAACGCATCAATTTAAAAGAATACGAGAATAATTTTAGCCATCAATTTTTCTTTTCAAGTACATTACCCACACCACCTCTATAGCCACCACCACTATCCATAGCACCTCCACCACCGCTGCCATGGTCACCGTCGTTGCCTCCGCCTTCGTCACCAGCAGCACGACCACCCACACCACCTTTGTTGCCGCCACCACCACCTCCACCACTACAACCAACACATATGCCGCCACCACCACCTATGCCGCCACCACCATCACCGCCTCATCGGCACCACCGACACCACCGTCGGTACCTCCGGCACCACCCCGGTAACTCCGAAACCACCGCCGGTACCTCCGGCACCATCGGCACCACCACCGGTAACTTCGAAACCACCGCCGGTATCTTTGGCACCATCGAAACCACCGCCAGTACCTCCGGCACCACCATCGGTACCTTCGAAACCACCATCGGTACAACAAGACCACCTCTGCTGGTGGTGGTGGTGGAGGTGTTGCTGTTGGTTGGTGGTGGTGGCGGGGTGGTGTTGGTAGCGGTGGTGTTGGTGGTGGCAGTAGTGGAAGAGGTGGTGTAGGTGGAGGAGTGGGGTTGGTGGTGGTGACAGAGGTGGTGGCGATGGTGTTGTAGGTGGTGGCGGAGATGGTGTGGGTTGTGGTGGTGGTGGTGGTGTAGATGGTGGTAGCAAATGTGGTTAACATGATTTCAATGTAAAATCATATGTGATTTAATATAATTTTGATTGGTTAATATCATGTGTGATAACAATATCATATGTGATTTCAATGAAGAATCATATGTAATTTCAACGCATAATCATGTATGATAACAATATCATATGTGATTTCAATGAAGAATCATATGTAATTTCAATGCAAAATCATATGTGATTTAATATAAGCTGATGTCAGGGGTGTAAACGAGCCGAAACAGCTCGCGAGCTACTCGAGACCGACTCGAAAAAAACTCAGAATCGACTCGGTGTGAACCGAGTCGAGCTCGAGCTCGAGCTACTCGAGTAGTGAGTCGAGCCGAGTTCGAGCTTCAAAATACTCGGCTCGTCAGGCTCGCAAGCCTAATCGAGCTCTAGCAAATTACCCATTTTACCCTTTTATGTTAAGTAATTTACGATTGTACCCCTAGTATATAAGTGAAAAACCCTAAATCCTTAATTCAACACTTAATTGAGTCGAACTGAGTCGAGCTCGAGCTACTCGAGTAGTGATTCGAGCCGAGCTCGAGCCTGAAATTTTAAGCTCGGTCGAGCTCGAGTTGTAGTGCCGAGTTCGAGCTCGAGCTTGGTGATACTCGGCTCGACTCGGCTCGATTACACCCCTAGCTGATGGGTTAAGTTGTGATTTCAATGCATAATCATGTGTGATTTCAATGCAGAATCATAGATGATTTCAATGCAAAATCATATGTATAATGACGGTGGCGAAGGTGGTGATGCTGCTGCTACCAGCGGCGAAGGTTATACTAGTGGTGGTTTCGAAGGTACTGATGGTGGTGCGGGATGTACTGGCGATGGTTTCGATGGTGCCGGAGGTGCCAAGGTACCGGCGGTGGTTTCGGAGGTACTGGTGGTGATGCCGATGGTGCCGACAGCGGTGCTGGTGATGGTGGTGGTGGTGGTGGTGGTGTGGTAGTGGTGGTGGTGGTGATACTGCTGTTGGTGGTGGTAGAGGCGGTACTGCTGGCGGAGGCGGCGGTGGCAGCGGTGGCGGCGGCGGGGGAGGTGGTGGTGGAGGTGGGGGAAGTGGTAGCCATAAAGGTGGTGTGGGTGATGTATTTGAATTACAAAAATGGGTGGCTATGAATCATTCTCATATTCTCTTAAAAAGATGTGATTCTCGCATGAAACTTTCTCTACAAGGATAAGCTAGTCCATTCAAATATGTATAAGCTAGCTTCTTGAAACATTACTTTAAATAGATTTTTGAAATTTTTTCCAATTATACTCTTATTAATACTAATTATTAAATTCAAATATACCTTTTTTTGTCATTTTACATACTCATAAGTTGGTTTTTGCCAAACATGATTTGTTCAGAAGCTAGCTTATCAGCTACCAGTTACTCAGTTAGCTTATTAGCTAGTTTGCATAACATAGCCTAAATTCTAAATAATAATTTTATGTAAAAAAAATTAAGGGAGAATTTCTTCTACTTCCTTCTAAAACACCTAAATTATTAATATATCCTTCTAAACTTTTAAATTTCTTTTTTATAACCAAACACCTATTTTAATATTTATTAAATCATTTAAATATGGATAATTATTATCAAATTACTATATTACCCTTGTAGTATCTAATCTAAAATTAAAACATTTAGATAAATGTAATCTCCTAAACAAATATCACTTCCATTTATTCTTTCCCCATCGTCTTCTCCAAAACCTAGCGCATAAATTAAGTCCTTTATTACTTAGCTGGATGGAATTAAGGATGAAGACTGGTGGATTTTGGCTATGTTTTGCATTATCGTTTGCCACCCACATGACTTAGAAACACACACATATATATAGGTAGCATAATTATATGCTCAATCTTTTCATGAGCATTCAAATGGTTGGGGAACATATAGGTAGCAGAATTCACATGGCCTCCTTTTCAATTTTGTCTACATATGTTATATGTAGTCGAATACCAAAAGTTGAAGTATTAACAAGAAAACCTCCACAAAATACACAGAAAGCCTAAAGAATTTTTTTAACAAGAAATCTATTCACAGAAGGTAAATCAAACAGTTAAACTGTCACAATTAGTGAGGCAAGAAGCTTGATCATCTTAAAAGCCGTTTACTTAACGCTTACTTGATAAGTGCTTATCGGGTAAATTTACCTTACGGGATGAACATGACAATGACTAAAATCGTGTTAATAGTGATGACAAGAACCGAGAGTCTTAATTACCTGATAAATGAGATTGGCGAATCTTACCTGGTAAACGCTTATCGGGTTAATTGTTTCATACGATACCATTTTGAGAGACTAAAATATTTTCCAATATGATAGATGATAGTGTTCAATTTTACCGATAAACGCTTACCAAGTAAGGGTTTAAGTAAATGGCTTCTTAGTTTGCATTACAACCAAATAAGTCCAGAAAAAAGTCAACCACAATTCAAACAGAGATCCCAAACAGCTAGCATCTCAAAATAGGTAGAAAAATAAAAAAATATAGTGCTAAAACAACCAATTTGCAAGTTTTAAACAGTACATTTAACTTCTCAAAATCATAAATATTCATAAACCATTCCACCAAAACTTCCAATATACTTTCAACACGCTAACCACTCAAACTACAATTCTAATTGGGTTGGTCCAACGGTGAATTCATTCCTTCGCGAGCTTTTGTATTATTTCCTCGTCCCCTGAAATAACAAATGATTGAACCAATGGTATTAAAATTGATTTTTGAAAAAGCAAATAAAATGATTAATTGCTAACTAATTAACCTTTTACTAGTGGATGTTTCATGAGAGCCTTCAGGTGTGCTCAAAGGTGCTGGATTCTTGCATGTCCGCTTATGGTGTCCATAAATACCACAACGTGGACGTTTATGTCTTTTTATAGGCTCGTTAGCTGGTATAATTCTATTCTTTCTTGGCCGCCCGGGCGGACGTTTGATTACCGGTGGGTATATCTTATCCGCTACTCCCAAATGCTCCCATTGATCTTTTTCGGACATCGGAGCAATTTCTAAAGCATAGGCTTCTTTGAATTTATCCACGGTATAATACAGATCAACATATTTTTCCCAATTAGCCTCCCTGGCGAAAGCAATGAAAGCCGCTGCGTGCACACATGGAAGGCCTTTAACTTGCCAAACTCGACAGCTGCATTTTCTCTCATCAAGTATAACCTCCCAACGTTTTTCTTTGCACTTCACTTCGGCACAATTTTCGCCGCTTCTACAAAATTGAAATTCACCCAAGTTCTACTCAAATACAAAAATAAACAATATTATTAAATATTTACTGGTATTATTTAAATTCAAATGAAATATTATAACTTGCCTTTGAGATTCTCTTGAGATACTTCCTTGTACTCGGAACCAATGGGCCCTTCCATTTGTTCACAATCCTTTTTTTCTTGTCGAAACGTTCCATAAGCTTTTCTCTAATGCCATCAAGAAGATCAAATACTGGTTTGTAGCGTAACTCACCTATCCAAGAATTAAAAGTCTCTGATATGTTGTTTGTAATGTAATCACACTTGACCGCTGTACCAAATTTGCTTCTACTCCAGATCTTCTTATGGTTCTCATTCAAGTATGTAATTGCCTCTCCACGTACACTTCCAATTTCGCCTAGTAATCTGTCATGCTTACTAGTACTATAGGTATTTGCAGCAACCCATAGTTTCAACATGAAGAAGTCACCTCGAAAATGTTTCTTAAAGTTGCTATATAAGTGTCTCATACATTCTCGGTGCTCAACATCAGGATAAACCTGTGTGATAGCCCTTTATGCATATCTGAAGAAATAACAAGACCATTAGGGTTACCAATAGCTTTTTTTAGTGACTCAAGAAACCAAGTCCATGAATTTGTGTTCTCTGATTCAAGCACAACATATGCTACTGGAAACATGCCATTGTTACCATTTGGGGCCAATACACCATTAAACTTTCTTTTCAGATGACAAGCATCGAGCCCTATATAAGGACGACAACCAGCAAGGAATCCCTTAAAACAAGCAGCTAATGAAATAAAAATGCGTAGAAAATGTTTTTTTATCACCCTTCGTCTCAAAATCAATTTCAACGACACTCCCTGCATTTCTCTTTCGTAGCTCCTCTTTAAAATCATCTATTTTCATGAATGAGTCCTCCCAATTGCCATACATATCAACATAAGCTAGTTCTTTTCCTTTATAGACTCTCATATAAGGCAAACGATAATGCAAAACATAGCCAAAACCCACCGGTCTTCATCCTTAATTCCATCCAACTAAGTAATAAAGGACTTAATTTATGCGATAGGTTTTGGAGAAGATGATGGGGAAAGAATAAGTGGAAGTGATATTTGTTTAGGAGATTATATTTATCTAAATGTTTTAATTTTAGATTAGATACTACAAGGGTAATATAGTAATTTGATAATAATTATCCATATTTAAATGATTTAATAAGTATTAAAATAGGTGTTTGGATATAAAAAAGAATTTTAAAAGTTTAGAAGGATATAGAGATAATTTTAAAGTTTAGAAGGATATATGAATAATTTAGGTGTTTTAGAAGGACGTAGAAGAAATTCTCCCAAAAATTAAATTGCTAAATCATAAACAAAATAGAAGAATGAAAATAAAGAGAATGAATATTACACGATATTTCACTTTTTAATTTATCCTTGAATGTCTATCACTATCTAATATCTATTTCTATCGTCGTGTCCTTTCGACCATGACATGCTTATCCTATTACACTCCTTTTTGTGCCAAGTCAACAGAGTGGTTGTGCACAATTGTTATCTCGTTAAAACCTTAAGCCAAAATAAAAACCTAGTGAAAAAAATAGAAGGAAGTACAACGCACCAGTTTATTTGCAATACACACTCTTCTTTTAGTCTAATATTTTCTCTGATTTGCACGTTAATCATAAGAGTTAGGAAAGCAAGATGGTATGTATATTGTTGATTCACTAAAACCTTACACCATGGAACAAAACTCAATGAAAAAAATAAAACCTTGGGTGAAAGAAATAACACAACATACCAACGTCACATGTATAGTAGACTCCTTTTATCTACAACCCCCCCTGATTCATGCACTAATCAAGGAAAATTCGTAAAACACTTATATTTAAATACTTACATGTGTTCTTAAATACGATTTAAACAATGATTTGGTAAAATATGTCACATCCTTCTTACATCTTACTTGATTTATATGAATCTAGCGAAAAATTCTTTTTAGAGTAAAGTTCAATTTTCGTCCCTGAACTATGCGGATTTTAACATTTTTTGTCCATGGACCAGCGAAAGGCGCATATCATCCCTGAACTATGCACTTTCGCTTTGGTTTTGGTCCCTCTCACTAACGCCCATTAATTTTTTTTTGTTGAACCCAATTAAATGAGGGTAATATAGTCATTTTACCAGTTTTCTTTATTCTCTTGTTTCTACAAAACCTATTAAACTACAGGGACCTGTTTTGTAAATATATATATATATATACACACATATATATACACACACCCAGACAAACACGCTCCAACACACCTCCAGCCTACCCACCAGTTCCCGTCACCTCCTTTGGTAGTCCAGACATTGTGTCACCATCATCCACCTTACGCGCCACCATCAACCCCCTCCACCTCCATCGACATCCCATATGATCTCCTCATGTATACCCAACTCTCCTCCATCGCTTTCGCCTGTCGCAATCACGCTAACCTCCTTTATCAGTATGTGAACTACACCCTGTTAGGACAAAATTGTCCTAATTAGAGAACGTTTTATAAAGTAAGCTTTGAGAAGGATTAATTTGTAATTAGCTAGTAATTGTAGCTAATGGGTTTGGGCTTCGGCTTTTGTAAATGGACCCTATATAAAGGGTCTATGGTTTTGGGAAGGAAAGTGTTAGGACCAAATTGTCCTAATTAGAGAAAGTTTTATAAAGAAAACTTTGAGAAGGATTAGATTGTAATTAGCTTGTAATTGTAGCTAATGGGCTTAGGCTTGGGATTGGGATTGATTAAATGGGCCCTATATATAAAGGGTTTAGGGTTTGGGAAGACGAGGAACCATTATTCAGATGAGAATCGATTAGCATTGTGTGTGTGTGTGTGTGTGTGTTTTCTTGTTCTTGGGAGCTCTCTAGTAAATCAAGAACACTTCATCTTTTGTCTATCAATTTCTCTCCTAAATCCTCTTATTGTTTGATTGTTTGGGACCAACAAGTGATATCAGAGCCAAACAAATCATCAAATTTGTTTATTCCTATGGAATAATTCAATTAGAGGCATTTTTCTTGGATTTTGGAGCACTGTTCTTGAATAAAAGTTTGGATCTGGGTTTTTCAATTTTTGGTAAATTTTGTGATTTGGATCTCGATGATGAAGATGGATGTTTGGGTTGAGATTTGAAGCAACTTTATATTACAAGTTGTTTCATTATTTTTTCTTGGATCTGGAAAGGATTTTGGGTTTGGAAAGTCGTCTCCCGACTCTTCAGATCTGAAAGTCCGACTCGGATTTTTTTGACAAAGTCCGACTCGGATTTTTGAATGTGTAAATTCCAACTTGGATTTTGAATAGAATGAAAACAAAGGCTGGACTCGGATTTTACTATTCGAATTTTTAGTCGGAATTAAAAAAAAAGAGAAAGGGAATTGGGTTTGAAGTCCGAGCCGTTGCAATCGAAATTCATGAAAAAAAATATAATCCGAGTCACATGTATTGATTTAGAGTCAGACTCCTATCACGTGCTCCATTCTCAAATTGAAATTGAAAGTCCGACTCAGGGTGATGTATTTGGATACTATATCAAATTTAGAATTAGAAATTCGAGTCACGTGATTCAATTTAGATTTTATTCAACTTTTGTGACATTTACGGAATTGGTCCCTTGAGTTTGAATTAAATGATGGTTTAAAGGATTAAGTTTGACAATGTGCCAGCCATTGGAATTTGAAATATGTGATACTTTATGGGTCAAGTTTCACTAGTTGACACTGCCAGTCCTTGGAGTGTTTAATGTCAAGTTTGAAGCTTCTGTCACTTCTGGTCCCTACAGTTTTCTATCAAGATTAAGTTTGACAAAGTGACAGATCCAATCCCTAGAGTTGTATTCTAAATAATTTCAAGGGATTATTTTCAGACGCGCTTTGAAGACTACGATCAATCGAGCTTTCGAGTTTTATTCTTTTCGGGCCACAATTTCTTAGTGGACTTTGATGTTTATTATAAATGATTGATCACTTTTAGTTGGATCGAGATCCAAACAGATTCAGATATAGATACGCTTTAAAATCCTTGCACTTAAATAGCCATGTTTTCTTCCCAATTGGGTTGTAAAGATCACATCAGCCCAATTTTAGCCCAATTCAATTTTCAATCGTGAAAATTGAATTTCTTTCATTTCCCCAACTGTTCCAGATGCTTTAAAGACAAGTCAGATTTGTAACGATTTCAGAACGACGGTGATCGGATTCTGCGTTTGGTTAGATTACTCAGAAGCTTGACGCTCTACAACCATTATTCTAAAGTTTTCTTCGATGGAATTTTTTTCACTTGGGGGAGAATTTTTCCTTTCGATGCCAGCTTCAGTGAATGGTACTGTTGTTATGTGCTTAATTCCTAACCATTTCACTATCGTGAAGATTCGGTTGTGATCTAGAATTTTGAGTGACGATCGTCATTCATCTGACTAAGAAGACTAGATCTTGATCTATTACTTGACATTTTGGAAGATTTCAGGAAATCGACTATTTTCTTAGCAGAAGAGAGATCAAAGTTGAGTATCTCGTTCAGCATCTACTCCTAGTTTTTCATTCTATACGGTGTTTCGATGATCCAAGCTTCAGTGTTTCCCAGTTGTGAGCTTATCAGATTTAGAGCCTTTTTGCTGAACTCCTACTCAATACGCGGTTAAAGACAGATTCTTTTATTTTTCTTGCTGAATAGCACTGTAACTCACACATGCATCTATCTTGTGACATCTGTCAAATTTCAGCTTTCAGGTTAGCACCCTATAAGCACTCGACAGAGTTATTTTGGTGAAAGTACCTCATTAGGATCTATTTAGAGTGAATTAGACAAAAGTCTGTTAAAATTTCCGATAATAGCTTAGAAATCCGAAAATTGCTTAGAAAACCCAGTTTTGGCCCTTATTCGTCTTAAACACCTTATATAGGCTTGGTTTGGCAAGCATAAGCTAGCTTATAAGCTAGCTGATAAGCTAGCTTATAAGCTAGTCCATCCAAACATGTACCAGGAAGCTAGCTTATAGCAGCTAGCTTTTTGAAACGCTACTTTGAGTAGCTTATGAGAAGCTTATTGTAGCTTTTTCCAATTATACCCTTATTAATATTAATTATTAAATTCAAAGGTACCCTTTTTGGTCATTTTACATACTCATAAGCTAGTTTTTGCCAAACATAATTTGTTCAACAGCTAGCTTATCAGCTACTAGCAAGCTTATCAATCAACAGCTAGCTTATCAGCTATCCGCTAGCTTATCAGCTACCAGCTAGCTTATAAGCTACGCTTGCCAAACATAGCCATAATGTCAAACTTTCAAATTAAAGTCTAATCTATACAAATTATTAGGTCTTATATTACAAGTATAAAATATTTTTATTTTTACAAGAATTAACCTTGAATATGTTAGTATTTTGCGAAAAATGTCACGAACCGTTAAAACGTTGCATTTTTAAACTGATTTAGGCTTGCATTAAAAATATATATGTGAAGGATGTGGGGGTCCACTTAAGGGTTGGCCACCCCACCCCTTTTTACCCTCCCTTTGTATTTTTTTTATTCATTTCAAATCTCTTTCATTTTTTTAAAAACCAAGAAACACCATCCATCTTCACTCTTCTCTCTCTCCATCTTCAAATCTTCTTCATTACACCTTCAAACCTTCATAAATTTCCAGAAAAATTCCAGCCCCTTTAGCCATATTTTGATTAATGAAAACACAAGATTAAGTGTTTACTAGTATCGTACATCAAAAGGTAAAAAGGTCTTTCATTTCTTCTTCACTTTATGCACATTTTAGTGTTTTTCTTGCAAGATTATAAGGTTCTATGAATGTTCTTGATGGACATAATTTTCTTGAAGTTTTAGAGGGTAGGATGAACACTTTGTATGATTAAAACATCCATTAAAAAGTTAAATCCCATGACCCTTCATCGTAAACTCAAGAACATGGGTAGGGAACCCCAAAATTTGGTTTTTGTATTCTTGTTTGAATCTAGAAATTTGATGATGTTGCATGCATAAATCTATAAAAATTTTGTGATATTTACTTATGTGCCGTTTGGTTCGCAGAATGTTTTTGAATCGAATGAAATCTGTCAAAGGAATTTGACTTTGAAGGAATTGGAATGGAATGTTGTCAAGTTTGAATATCTGTTTGGTTGGCAAAATTGGAATGAAATTTGTTAAAGGAATTGGAATCTGTCTATTTGGTTCATAGAATTTAACTTTGGAATTGGAATGAAATATTGGTAAATGACAAAAATACCCTTTTGATAGTTTTAATTTTTTTAAACACAAAATGATTTAACAAATATTCATTAATTACTTAATCACGAACGACATAATCGTTGTAAATCAATCACCGATTTTCAATGATATATTTGAAGATAAAGCACCCGATAGTTCTTTGTTGTGAATGGCACAAACTAAAAACATGGGTATCGCCGATGGGATTTAGCCGGAGTGGACGACGTTCATCAAATCATTTAGGTACCCAACGGACGAGAGACGGATCTAGTTCGCGAAACTCCAAGAATAGGCTAGGAAAGACATTGAACGAACATTCTCCATGCTTCAAGAAAAATGGCACGTTGTTGATAGACCGGCGGTGGGCATGGACACAAAGGAAATTACGGGAAACTATGTACGCTTGTATAATTTTACACAACATGATTCGTGAAGACGAATGGTTTTCAAATTATCCTTTTGATGAAACGGAGGTGTTAGTGGAAGATATTGAAGAAAATATCTTCGAAGAAGACCGAGCAATTAACATCGCCCTAGTAAAAAACCGAGAGAAGCACACCAACCTTCGTGCCAATTTATCTCAACACTTGTGGAACTCTATAGTGAACGCCCAACATTAATTTTTTTGTTTTTTTATCATATGAATGTATTTTTTTAATGTTTAATTATCAAAATTAATTAATATTATTATTAGGTTAATATAAATTAATTGTTTTAATTATGTATTTTAATATATTAATAAAATAAAAAATAAAATGTTTTTGGAAAGGGGTAAAATAATTGAGTATGAATTGGTAAGATATTGGTAAGGTAGTCGAAAGCTGATATGGCGCTGATGTGGCAGCTGGTACCATTGGTACCAAGTAACTTGTAGGGGCTGTTTGTTTTTTAAGAGGTCTGAAGTCTGAAGTCTAATTTTAGGTCTAAAAAAATAATAGGTGGTGCTGAAGTCTGAAATCTGAATATATAAGACTGTTTGTTTTTATGACATCTGAAGTCTGATAACAAAAAAAAAACATATTTTTATATTTTCTTTAAATCAAAAATATAAAATACCAATATTTTCTTTCTTTATATAAAATAATCTTTATTTAACAAACCCTATTCTCTTGATCCAGCTCAAAACACATAGGCCTCTTTATTTCAAATAAACCCTAGCCTCCATGGAAGAGTTTTCTTCAACATCTTCATCATCTACACCCCAACAATCATTTTCTACCTACTATTGTATCTTCTATTCAAAGATCCCTAAAAGTAATTTATCAATACCTGTCTTCTACCCCTTCCTTATTCTACCTCCTTCCTCTTCACCATAGGAGAAATACGTTATTTGGGACGGAGAGGGAAGAGCAGCAAGGCCACAGGGACGAAAGTGAAACTTTGATACTGGAGGTGAGGAAACGCAAATCCATGAAGAAAATCATTCGAAGATTTGATCAGGAATGTTGATTTGAGGATAGTGAATTTGAGGGGAGGAAGGAAAGAGATGATCTGAAAATTTTCAGATTCTTGGTTGTCACTGAAGTTTTCAGATGAATTTCAGACTTAGGAGGGTCTGAAGTCTTAAAAAAACAATCTGAAAGGGTGAAGATCTGACGGAATCAGATTTCAGACCCTTTCAGTGAAAAATTCTAAAAAAACAAACACAGCCGTAGTAAATTGAAAAACTTGTAGATGGTCTAAAACTCATGTTCAATAACTTGTAGATGGTTTTTTAAGATACTTACCTACACTATTAATTACCTTATTAGAACTTGGAGACTCCATGAGATTTTTGAAAAATCATCTACAAGTTTGTTCTAAGTAACTACTAATTTGAAACAATTGAGATCAGATTTGAAATTGTTAATGTAATTTGAGACTATCGTTTTTTTATACCTCTTATGTCATTAGAAATCTACATGTTTTTATTAATAATTTAATGTTTTGAGAATTTTGTTTCCTTTAGTACATTTTAGTCAGCATGTGCTTATAGATATTTTTTAAACAGGTGCTACCTCTATAATGGCACTCTACCTTAGTGATGAAAACCGACGGAAATGGAAAGTGTTAAAAAAAACAATGATGTCTTTAGAGCAAGTATACAAACGAAGCGTGGAAAGCTCATCATTCCTAACCTTCATGAAACGAATTTCGACGCAGATACCAACGCTGAGAAACGCACCTTAATTTATGTTGAAGGGGGGATTCATCTAAATCCTTTGTAGTAAGTATGCAATGTTTTGAATAAGCAGTTTCCTTTAGCTTTGATACTCAAAAATTAATCCTAGGATTTATGTTTACAGATGAGAGGTATAGCAAATCATCAATTGCACAAGGATTATCGGGTTTATTCCCCCTTAGTGGGAAACTCCCAAATGCATTGCCTGCAGATCCTTTGAAAGTGCAAGGTAATGAAGACATTTGTAATATCATAAATATTCTAAGCTTGAGATTTTTGAAGAGTACCACGATGCGGGCAAGTTAAGATATCAACATTTATTACTCATGATGGATCAGGTAAGTTCTTTGAATTTTCAATGTTTGATTTCTGTACTAAGTTGGCTAATTGATTTTAAGTTTGCTAATTGATTTTTATTAGATTGTAGGATCCTGAAGGTGCCCATCTTAAAGGGTTGGTCATTGCTTTTTTGTACAAGTTATGGCCTTCATTACTTAGAGTTAATGGATTTTGCAGCTGCTTATGTCGCTTGTAGTAAACGCTTTTAGTAAGTTGGAAAAACAGTTGTGATGCCATTTGTAGGGAATAACCAGTAACGAAAATCGGATATCTCTGAAAGGCGTGTAACACTTTCAGATCGAATCAATTCGTTGGTTCTCCCGAATTATTCAATCGGATACAATTCAGAGAATTTGGAATTCTATGTATGTGTGTCAGCGATTTTATGAACCAAATATTGAAAACGATGACCAAAACGTATACCTAACAAGAAACGGGTAACTGCCTTTTGGCAGTTTTCTGTTTTGTCAACGGGTCAAAAACCGGGTCGAAGCCGGGTCGGATTTATCCACCCAATTTCCGGGTCGGATTAATTTTTCCGAGAATTAATTTTATCCACCCAGCTCGACCCCAGCCAGGGGCTCTGCCCCTTGGACCCCGCCAGGGGCTGCCGCCCCTTGGACCCCGCTACCGGGGGCGCTGCCCCCGGACTCCCGTTCCTTAGGGGCTTCGCCCCTAATATCATAATAAATTCAAGTAGGTGTGCACTCCGCACCGCCAAGCCTAAATGATGTCTTATTATGATGAAATTGGTCAAACAAGTTAATCCAATTACACTAAAATATCCAACACCATTCACCTCTATTTCTCAGTATTATTCACCTCTATAGGCAAAAATATTTACGAAATCCTACTGCTAGCGATATTCAGGGTATCTACACGTTGCATGAAGAAAAACACGGCTTACCCGACATTCTTGGTAGCATTGATTGCATGCACTGGTATTGGAAAAATTGTCCCCTCGTATGGAGGGGTCAATTCCATAAAGGTGATCATTCTGGAACGTCAATAATTGTAGAGGCGGTCGCATCACATGATCAATGGATTTTGACACGCATTCTTCGGGGTTCCGAGTGCCATGAAGGACATAATCGTTGTAAATCAATCACCGATTTTCAACGATATATTCGAAGATAAAGCACCCGATAGTTCGTTTGTTGTAAATGGCACAAACTACAAACACGGGTATTATCTCGCCGACGGGATTTAGGGGTTGTTTGGTTGGTTTTTCATTAAGTCCTGAATGGATAAAGTTAGCTGTCCAGATAAAGTTATATATATACATAAATAAGGTTGTTGTTTGTTAGTTATGCTTAATAAAGTGTCTGAATTATTAAAATTACTATGTTACCCTTTTGTCTACTTTTTGTTTTATTAAATCATCACCTTCTTGTTACAATAGCTTGCATTTGGTAGAGTTTTATTCTAAATCAATTTGGTCAAATGATTCTGTGAAATCCATAATAATTTTTCACATCACAAAAATTTGAGGAAAAAGCCATTTGAGCAAACTGAGATAAGAATTTGGAAAATAACCCATTTGACCATCTCTGTAAAAAAACCCCCATTGACTCCATTAATTAGTGCTCAGAAAACCCTTTTTGAAAACCCCATCGCCCCATCAATCAGTGGTGTTCAACCAAATTTTTGAAGGAAAAAAGCCATCAAACATCTATTTTTGAAGAAGACCCATTGCCTCCATTAATCAGCTGTGCTCCACCAAATTTTGAAGGAAAAAAATCATATAAACATCGGTTTTTAAAGAGAACCCCAAGACACCAGATTAATCATAGAGTTTCATTTGTGTTTTGATTTTTTAGAAGTAGGAGGAATGGATGGAATGATCTGTTGTGTTGGCGACGAAGGGAGTTGCAGCTCCGACATAGATCTCGAACGCAGCAGCAGCAGCCCCGGCAGTGGCGTGAAGACTTCCAACGGCTTGGAGAAGAAGAGTTGTGGGAATGTTTTGTGTTGAGCGTGTGTTGTGAGAATGAAATAGAAGGTTTAGGTTAAAAATAGAGCTGAGCGACACTTCTTTTGGAGGGCATAATTGGAATTTTTTTTGTCTGTCTGGATATATGCTCCATTTGAAAGGTGAGCGATTAAGCTCTTGTTTTTTTAATTAAGCTGGTACCAAACAACTATGTTAAGCTGAGCGAATAAGCTCAAGGCTTTATTAAGCCTATTAAGTCACTATCAAACAGGCCCTTAGTCGGAGTGGACGACGTTCGTCAAATCATTTAGGTACCCAATGGACGAGACACGGATCGAGTTTG
The DNA here is from genome assembly GCA_030169165.1 of Centaurea solstitialis. Classification (NCBI taxonomy): domain Eukaryota; kingdom Viridiplantae; phylum Streptophyta; class Magnoliopsida; order Asterales; family Asteraceae; genus Centaurea; species Centaurea solstitialis. Next base: position 65,133,407 of record CM058043.1, read on the forward strand.
CGAAATGCCAAGAATCGGACTAGGAAAGACATTGAACGGACATTCGCCACGATTCAAGAAAAATGCCACGTTGTTGATAGACCGGCACGGGCATGAACACAAAGGAAATTACGGGAAACTATGTATGCTTGTATAATTTTACACAACATAATTCATGAAGACGAATGGTTTTCACATTATCCTTTGATGAAACGGAGGTGTTAGTGGAAGATATTGAAACAAATATCTTCGAAGAAGACCGAGCAATTAACGTCGCCCTAGTAAAAACCCGAGAGAAGCACGCCAACCTTCGTGCCGATTTATCACAACATGTGTGAAAATCTATGGTGAACGCCCAACATTATTTTTTTTGTTTTTTTTATCATATGAATGTATTTTTTAATGTTTAATTATCAATATTAATTCATATTATTGTTAGTTTAATATAAATTAATTTTTTTAATTATGTATTTTAATATATAAATAAAATAAAAAATAAAATGTTTTTGGAAAGGGGTAAAACAATTGAGGATGAATTGGTAAGGTATTGGTAAAGTAGTGGAAAGCTGATGTGGCGCTGACGTGGCAACTGGTACCATTGGTACCAAGTAACTTGTAGTAAATTGAAAAACTTGTAGATGGTCTAAAACTCCTGTTCAATAACTTGTAGATGGTTTTTCAAGATACTTACCTACACTATTATTTACCTTATTAGAACTTCATTAGATTTTTGAAATACCATCTACAAGTTTGTTCTAAGTAACTACTCATTTGAAAAAAATTGACATTAGATTTGAAATTGTTAATGTAATTTGAGACTATCTTTTTCTATACCTCTTATGTTATAAAAAATCTACATGTTTTTATTAATTCCTTTAGTACATTTCCGTCAGCATGTGGTTATAGATATTTTTTTAAACAGGTGCTACATCTGTTATGACACTCTACCTTACTGATGAAGACTGGCAGAAATGGAAAGTGTTAAAAAAACAATGATGTCCGTAGAGCCAGTATACAAACGAAGCGTGGAAAGCTCATCATTCTTAACCTTCATGAAACGAATTTCGATGCAGATACTAACGCTGAGAAACACACCTTAATTTTTGTTGAAGGGGATTCAACTAAATCCTTTGTAGTTAATATGCATGGTTTTGAATAAGAAGTTTCCTTTAGCTTTGATACTCGAAAATTAATCCTAGGATTTATGTTTGCAGATGAGAGGTATAGCAAATCATCAATTGCACAAGGATTATCGAGTTTATTCCCCCTTAGTGGGAAACTCCCAAATGCATTGTCTGCAGATCCTTTGAAAGTGTAAGGTAATAACAACATTTGTAGTATCATAAATATTCTAAGGCGTTAGATTTTTGAAGAGTACCACGATGCGGGCAAGTTAAGATATCAACATTTATTACTCATGATGGATCAGGTAAGTTCTTTGAATTTTCAATGTTTGATTTCTGTACTAAGTTGGCTAATTTATTTTAAGTTTGCTAATTGATTTTTATTGGATTGTAGGATCCTGAAGGTGCCCATCTTAAAGGGTTGGTTTTGCCAGTGGGTATATTGACGGACATATCGGAGTTATGTTTCTGGATGGTTTTGCGAGTGGGACGACGATGGTGGTGTTAGCTCCACGGCGTTGCGAAATCGGTGAAGCAAATCTGAAGGATTCCGACGAGACTTTTGGGAAACAAAAATGAAATTATGACAAAATATGTGAGAAGCAAAATCTTTGGAAAATCAAAAGGGGCGATGACAGAGATTTTGAAAACAAAATCTGAGGGATGTCAAACTTTGAAAACAGACACTTTTGGTTTTGATGTGATAAGCAAAAAAGGGGCGATGTTAGATATTTTGGGTTTCCAATGTCTTCTTACATAATATATACCATCTAAAAGACACTTTTGGTTGATGCTATAAAATAAAATAAAAGATGAAGAACACATAGGGATGGTAACGGGACGGGTTTGTGGTAGGTACCCCTTTACCCGGCCCCGGTTTTGTAGGAGGAGCCCCGGCCACCGGGGAGTCCGGGGATTGACCACCCGACCCGGTATACTATATATATTTCTTAAATAAAAAAAACTGTTATTCAACACCAAAAATTAATACATTGTTTCGAAAACTAAAGAAAGTTTAAAATATCAAAAATCATTGATATTCCCATTAAAGTTAAACATCAAATACGAGAGATTAAAAAAGTTTCAACCACCAAACGTCAAACGAAGTTTAAAAAATAAACATCGTTCCAAATTCCAAATCCAAGATATTCAACAATCCACATCTTCATCGTATGCAATCGTTGCATCAAATCCTTGCGGTTCTCTATCTTTTTATCTAAAATTAAAAAGAATACAAGTTAGAATAATTATAATATACATGTACCGTATAATAATTTACATAACTATTACCTTTAAGTTCTTTTCTCATCGAACTTTGGGTGCACATTAATGCCGCAACTGTTTGCGCATTTAGTCGGCTTTGTTGTTTTGTTATCTTGTTCACACACATGCTAAAAGCAGATTTTGATGCTACCGAAGAAATTGGAATGGCCAAGACATCTCTTGCAAGATAGGAAATTTAGCACCGTTGCACTTCAACCACATCAATATATCAAAGCCCTCTTCATTTGGCAACAATTTCTCCGCCAAATATTCATCCAACTCCATGCTTTCAAACACATCATCCTCGATGAATATATTCTCAAAATCTAATTCCCATAAAGCCTTATTCAAAAAAGATGTCCCCCTATATGAGTGAGTAGTGCTGATTTTCCTTTCCCTTTATTGTGATCAAGCTTCCTTTTGTAATCCTCAAGCAATTCATTACATAAGTTACGTATCTTCATAACCTCATCTTTTGCATCAAACCCATAAATCTTTGGAAAAAAATAATTTATAAACTTGAGCTTATACCTAGGATCTAAACGATAGCCACACTCATGACATCATGTATAACTTCTCAATATTTATCAAATTTACTCATCATACTTGATGCCATGTTCTTAATAACAACATCATCAATATCCATCCAACTCCTAATAGACAAATTCATGCCACAAATCAAAGGGAAAAACAAGTTTGAAGTGGGATACTTTGTCCCGGAGAATGTCATGGTCATACGTTAAAACAACTTCAACTTAGCACAAACATTTAATGCCATTATCCATTCCTCTTCGGTAGGTAAGCTAACATAATGCCTATCTCTCTTGCTCAAACGACTAAAAACATCTTCACCCTAAGGCAACATTCAACATTATGAAAACATAATTCCATCGCGTCTTACAATCAAACACGAACTCCTTTTCACAATTTACACCTACTTGTCGTGCAACGAGTCTAAACTATTGAGCCCTTTTAGGAGAATATTTCCAGAAAAAGACATTATCCCTAACTTTCTTGATTGAGCTCTCAATCACAAAAAAACCCATCTGGCACAATGATATTTATGATATGTGCACATCTCATGTGGAAAAACCTACCCTTTAAAATTAGTGAAGAAGGAGAAAGGGTATCTAACTGCCTGTCGATTGTCGCATCATTTGCTGAACAATTATCAAGTGTCAATGTTCTAATCCATGAAACACTCAATCAACACTTGGAATATCGCTTCACCAGTGTGTGGAGAGGGCCCATTTATAAAGCAACATCACAGATATAGTAAAAGTTAGTAAAAGATTAAATTATAAAGATGTAACAACTAACAAGTAGTAAAACGAAAAAATAACCTGATAATCTGATTTTGTAATTTCCATTTGGAATCTATGTAGTGTGCCGTTAATGCCATGTAACATTTTAGTTGGTAACTTGCTATCCACAAATCCGAAGTAAGAGCAATCCGATTTTCATTCTTTTCCAAACACGATAACATAAAAGCCTTTTTTTTCATAAACCTTCATGATATCGGACTTAGTTGTAGCTCTACAAGGCACTTTAAATAAAGGTTAAAGACCATTTGAATACGTTCGAAAGCCATAATATTTAACGATCGAAATTGGATAATCATGAAGGATTATCATGTTAACTATATTTACCCTTGAAGTTTGGGCATTAAAAGCATTACTTAACAAAGATGCTTCCCTGTCCTTGGTCGTTTGGTCTTGAAGTATAATTTGTTGTCGTATGTCATTTTTAGTTCTCCAAGGACATTTTTGAAAGTGTTCTTTCAAATGTGACGTACCATCATTAGGTCTACCTCAAATGGCAATGTTATACCAACAATTAAACATGTCCAAATCATTTTGCATGTAGGGTACCACATTATGTTGTTGTCAGTTGGCATAAAGATAGATTGACAGTCAATAACAGAGAAAGGAAAACGGAAAACATATGCATGAAAAACTTTCATACACGTTCGTGTCAAACCAACTAAACTAAACATGGGAAATTTGGCCACTGGCTAGTTGTAAAAAACAAAATAAACATCAATTGCAACAAAATCTAGCAAGAAACTCGTGAACAAAACATCAATTGCAAGTAAAGCATACAAGCTATCAACCCACAATCATCCGTAATTATTTGATATGTTTTTGTGCACATGGTGCTTATCTGAACTCACCTGCGAAGATGAACCAAGAGACCTAGAACTCCACCAGATAACCTCAAGAGTCTTCTCACTTTTGTACTTAGCCCTAGGGGTGAGCATCGGAACCGGGTACCTGCTTTTGGAACCGAAACCGCTATGGAACCGCCGGTTCCGGAACCGGAACCGATGTGAGTGGTTCCGGTTCCGGTTCCTAAAATACGGAACCGGTCGGGACCGGTTCCGGTTCCGGTTCTCATTTTTGTGGAACCGCTAACCGCCGGGTACCCGCCGGAACCGGTTAGACTATATATATGTATATATTTATATATTAATAAAGGTGATTTTATATAATGATTATTATGTTTAATAGACTAAACTTAAAATTATTATTTTACCTTTTCATTACGCATAAACTTATGACCACTTTTTCACTCGACTTATATATATATATATATTCGATATTTTTATATCGTATTTAACATTTCAAGTTGTGTTTTTTGTTATTTTCATTTTTTAAAATTGTCGTAATTATTTATATAGTTTTTATCGGATAAGTTTTCATTGTTTTACTATTTATTTCGTTACGTTGTGACTATGTAATAACTAATAATTTCTTTTTTATAACATAAACTATTAAAAAAAACATTTAAAAAATTAGACACCGGGTACCCAAATATGAAGAACCGGTGCAACCGGTTCCGGTTCCGGTTCCTTCATTCTAGGAACCGCTGGTTCCGGTTCCGGTTCCGGTTCCATGAATTTTGGCCGGGTACCCGGTTTTGCTCACCCCTACTTAGCCCTGCCTTGTTGGAATACATTATGTTATATGTAACCCTCTTCCTGAATCAATTCGAATGAAATTGTAAACAAATATAAATAAGAAATAAAGGGAAAGATAAAAGTGCATACCACTGGACCTAGCAACTAAGCTTGAACAGAAGAGTGGCCAAAAGGATCAATCTGCCAACCAACTCTAGGTTTTTAACCAAACTCCTTATGTATAAACATGTGTTCCAAAGTTGTATGATTGATCAAGCAATAACTTACCAAATTTCTCTTTCATCATTCTCTATTTCTATTCAAGATTAATGATAGAAACAATATATTTGATTACTGTAAATTTACCAAAAAAAAAAGGAAATTAAAGATACATTACCATAATCGAAGAATACTTAATTCATAACCATTAGCCAATAATCCAAATCTTGGAAGCCACTCAAATCCAAACTAACATCTAAACCAAAATCCACTACCAAGATATGTAAACATATGCATGAAAAACTTTCATACATACTCACATCAAAGATCAACTAAAAATCTAAACTATAAAACCACAATAATCCCCAAAAATGGATAAATGGGAAATCAATATACAAACAAATTCGGAAAATCAGATGCAAAAGTTAATTTTCAAAATTAATAATAACAAATGAAATCTGTAACGCCCTGTTTTCCTAATTTGTGTTTTAACGACGTTAGTGTTATGTTATGTTAACTTATAAGTTGTTTATGTGAATTGTAGAACTTTGGGGGCCTGGGAGTCATTCCTCAAAGTAGAAGGTGAGTGAGGTCTTGTAGAAAAAGGGGTTAATACCCTAACTTTCCTTTCACTCTTCCTGGAGACGGTTTTGAGAGAAAGAGAGAAAGGGGTGCGATTTTGAGTTTGCTTTTCGAAGGAGGGATTCGTCAATTGGTGTAGCAATCGTGCAATTCGGGTATTGTTGGTGTTATTGGCAAAAGGGATGAACTTTAATCCTAGTTATTGTTGTGTTTTGGGTCGTTCATAAGTTAGGGTTCATACGGTTGGGGTTATTTGAATTGTTGGTCGATTTGTTAGTTTTTAGATGTTAAATCGTTGTTAAATCATTGTGTATTGATTGGGGATGCTTCTATATGCATCATTTTGGTTATTGGTGGCAGAATCGATATTAGAGGTAAAAACGTCGACTTTGGAACGAAATCCCGCTTGAAAGTCGATTTTGGGCATTCTGGGCAGTTTTCGCGTTGCGAGGCTGGGATCTCGCGTCGCGAGGCATCTCGCGATAGCGAAATTTCAGATCTCGCTATCGCGAGATCTTTCTATTTGGATTTTGGACTTTTTTCGTAGAGGGTTTGTTTGGGGTTTTCTGGTTTATACTCCCTAAGGGATACTAGAAGTAGATGTTTCGTGAAGTTTGGGGAAAACTGGATTAGCGTAGCTAGGTCATTTCGGTTATGGGTTCGGGTTATGTTTTGAAATCCAATTTAGGGTTGAGTTTTGATATGTGTATCCATGTGTATGTATTATAGGTGCTTAATACGTGTTTGTGATGTTCCAAGCTTGCGAATTTTGACGTTGTGACAGGTGAGTACATTAACCCTCTATTTGTGGCTACATGTGCTAATTGCGTGTATACGTGTTATGGTTTAAATGAGATTGGTTTGCATGTTTTGGTCGTGCCCATTGTAGTGGTGGTGGCCACCGTAGGTATAGATGGTGCAATAGCCTGGTACAAGTGTCTATAGTCCTTGATGGTAGAGAGCCGTAAGGACATAATATGTGTTGCATGACCAGTTCTTGTTTACGTATGTAATTATGTGATATGTGGTTTTATATTAGTGTGGTTTGTGCTCACTAAGCATAAAGCTTAACCCATGGTGGTTTACTCTTTAGTTGTAGGTTCTTCAGACAAGGATAAGAGAAAGGGACCTTCTTGAGGCTCCGATGTGGTCAAGGCTCAGCTCGATTATTTGGGAAAAACATTTGTTTTACAATTGGGATGTACAATGGTTTTAATTGATTGAAACTCCATATTTGTTTAATTAGACCTCATTTTTGGAGGAGTTGTTATGAATCAAATGTTAAATTTTAAATTTATACCTTATAATTTTTAAAGTTTTAGTCTTTTGAAATATTTCCGCTGTCAAGGTTACTTTGGTTGAGTTTTATTAAAAATTTATGTTAAATGTTGTAAATTGGATTTAAGTCATTACAATTGGTATCAGAGCCTTGGTTTAAGGGATTCGGGTATTCACAAGTGGTGAATGCTTGAACTTAAACCCAAGAGCTAGCGTTTTCAAAACAAGTAACCTTAAATTCTGATTTCTAAGAGGAAGGGATATTATTTGAGCCATGGATCGGGGAAACAAGTCGGGTGAGCACACTTTGCTATATCACATAAGTTGTATATTGTTATTGTTGATTTAGGGTTAACATGCGATGTTGATAATTGTGTTAGCATGTCAAGAAATTTTACATGTGGTGAATGATATGAATGCTATACTGTTTGTACTATATATATGTGATATGCATGAGCATCATTTATGGTTGGATTAATGTGGTGTAGCTACTATATGATGTCAAATAGGGAGTTACCTTGTGTGTGAATTTATGATTTGGTGTTAACTGAAATTGGGGATTTGGACCCTTGGTGATGATGTAGAGCCTAGACATGTAGGGTGTAATTATGATGATATAAGGGCCCATATCATTACAATTACATTGTACATGTTCGGACTTGGCAAAGTTATAGTGGGTATCTATGAACCGACTAGGTTGGGATGGGTTAGTAGCATGCTAAGATAGGACGTATGAGTTATAATTGTGAAGGGTTGGGTAAGGGGAGCATGCTAGGACCTAGCAGTTAAAATGAACTGTTTTAAGGGGTGCTATTCATGTATCAGTATGGTAACTACTCGTAGAAGCAATGGTCAACCATCGAGCGAGGAGGATCGGGAAACCCCTTATCTGAGGGGGATCATTGTAGCGGATGTGGGGGAAGTGCTCCACGAGTTACTACCGGGACTCTTCGAGCAAATGAATAGAGAGCTGTCCTAAGTGGTCACTCAGCAAGTGGAGGTTCCAACGGCAGGGCGGAGAAACGAGGCGGGAAGCTCCCAATCTGGTCACACCAGAACGGTGAGCTACAAAGACTTCTCGGCGTGTCAACCGCCGAAGTTCGAGGGGGAAGAAAGACCCTATCATTTCTTCCAGATGGGTCTCTAAGGTGGAGGGCGCGTTCCACACTAGCTTTTGCCCGGCTATGGTGAAAGTCAGGTTTGCATCAAACCTGTTGAGGAGGTCGGCGAAAGATTGGTGGAACGTGATCACCAAGTCCAGGACTACTGAGCAGGTCGTTGGTATGACTTGGGTGGAGTTTATCGAGCTATTCTGGGCAAAGTTCGAGCCGCAGATCGAGGTGGAGAGACTTACTAGTGAGTTCCTTTTGAGAAAGCAGACCATAGAGTCAGTGAATGAGATCACTAAAAAGTTCCTAGAACGGTCTCTTTTCTGCCGGGAATACGTGGTGAGTGAGAAGATGAAGATGTTCTGTTATGGGGAGATCCTTAAGCTAGAAATTCGTGAGTTATTATGATTATGGCTCAATGCACTACTTTCCAACAAATGCACGAGTGGGTGCGTGCAAGGGAGCTGGAATTGGAATGTTGGGGAAAGAAAAAGAAGGAAGAACAACCTCAACACCAAGCGGGCAAAAGGTTCAAGACCCTAGTTTCGAAAGCGGGTGGGAAGAAGAAGTACCCTCGGTGCTCCAAATGCAGCCGGAACCATCCGGGCGAGTGCAGGGCGGGTCCCGGCATTTGTTATAAGTGCGGGAATCGGACCACATGAGCCGTGATTGCAAGGCTCCGACCAAGCTACGCTTCAAGTGTTACCAGCCGAATCACTTTGCTCACGAGTGCCCGACTACAGCGGGGTCTACTCAGTTATCAGGATCGGCACCGGTTAAGGAGATTGAGGCCAGTTCGGCCAAGAAGACGGAGATTCCCAAGGGTAGCACTCGGGTTTTTCAACTGACGGCCGAGGAAGCGAAAGTGGAGCCAGATGTGATGACAGGTATATTTCCTGTTAATTCCAAACCCGTTTTAGTTTTGTTTGATACTGGTGCTAGCAAGTCATTTGTAACTCTATCTTTTTGTAAAAGTTTTTTGTTATAAAGGGTAGATTAGATAAACCCTTATAGGTAGAGATAGCAGATGAGAATAGTGTGTGGGTTGGTGATGTAGATAGGAGGAATGTAATATAATTGGGAGGGGTGAGGTTTCGTGTTGACCTCATACCCATTCCATGAAAGAAATTAATGTAGTGATAAGGATGAATTGGCTTGGTCAACATGGAGCTTGGTTTGACTGTGAAGGACAGAGAATGAAGATCCAAAATCCAAGTGGGGGAGATTTGATCATCACAGGGAATGACATGAAACGACCGCCGAAGACATGCTCTTTGGCCAAGGCAAGAAGATACGTGAATAGTGGAGGTGTCAGTTACCTGATCTATGTGACCGACAGTCGGAGGGAGAAAAAGAAAAAGACTGTTGCCGACATCCCTATGGTGAGAGAATTTCCGGATGTCTTTCCGGAAGACTTGCCGGGAGTTTCTCCGTAATGGCAAGTAGAGTTCAGGATTGATTTGGCCCCAGGAGCAGCGTCAGTGGCCAAAGCTCCTTATCGGTTGGCACCTCTAGAGATGCAGGAGCTGTCAAGCCAACTAGAGGAGTTGTTAGAAAAAGGGTTTACCCGTCCCAGCAGTTCACATTGAGGAGCACCTATCTTTTTTGTGAAAAAGAAGGATGGCTCGATGTGGATGTGCATCGATTACCATGAACTCAATAAACTTACTGTGAAGAATCGTTACCCGCTACCGAGGATCGACGATCTCTTTGATCAACTTCAAGGAGTGATGCGGTAATTATCATATATAAAAAGCGTAAGAAGTTTTAACCTCTAATGCCTAGCCACTGTCTTACTACATATACAGGCAAGCGTACCTGATCGTGAGTAATATAGTGTAGGAAAGTCCAGGTATCGTATCTACCACTGGGAACGGTCAAGTTATCGTAGACTGTTAATCTAAATCAGTTTAATTGACCTAAAGCTTTTGGGGGGTTTTTATGAAAAAGGTTTTAATACTAAAAAGACAACTAAATTAACTACTAACTAAGAAAACGATTAAAAGATTAATTAAGAACTATACGACGGAAAACAGTAGCACTTATCATGGTATAGTGAATCCCCAAGTGGATGATCTAAACAGGTCAAAGGTTTGGTTGTTTTGGTTATTGTAGGAATTTAAGTCAAGGACACCCTAACATGTAGTGATTACGGCTTTTAACTAGGTCTTGGTCCTCCTAGCTCCAATACTAGGTCGTTTGTCAGACAACCTAATGCCGAAAATCCGATCCTAATTCTATTGCATGGTTTTCTAACTCCAGGTCACTCTCAGTCCAAGTAACCACTTAACACAACTCTCTTGGTCCAAGGGTAGGTTAAGGTAGGTTGATTATCCTATCGGAGTGTATCTATTCTGGTCAAACAGATACACCTAACCAATGAGTTCAAATAACCAAACAATAATAATCAGAACGGAACCATAACACACATTCAATCAACCAAAAACAAACCAATAAACATTAATTATAAAATCATCATCCACAATGGTTCATCGACCACGACAAGTACCACTATTAAAAACTACTCACTAAACATAATTAAAACATAAAACATGATAGTAGACATGATACCGACAATACAACGACGGATGATCAGAGATCGAACCCCGCAGCGTATCGGCACCACTCTGACTTTCACTCTCCCCGTATATGCGTCTATGTGAGTCTCCGAGTATGTATGCATCGTTTGAACTGAAGGAGGAGGCTGGTATTTAAAAGAAAACGTCCAGGGCCCATCTGGCGATCGCCAGACTGCTGGTTTGGCGGCGCCAGACACTTAGGTCAAACCTTGGTCTTCATCTTTGTCGAACTTAGCGGCGCCAGATCTGGAATTTCGCGGACGCCAGATGGCTACTGTATTGAACTTGTGCATTTTTCACGTTTTCTCGCCTTTTTCGTACTTTTCCGTTTCACGGCCTCCAAATCCTACATAAACAATAATAAGCTCATTCGGTGAGTGAAATGATCAGAAATGGGTGAGAAATGGGTAGAGTCGTACAATTAAGCTCAACCAAAACATGTATAATTTTGGTGTTATCAAAATCCCCACACTTAAGCTTTGATTGTCCTCAATCAAAAGACTGAAAGATAAGAAAGATAACTCCAAAATTATCTCCACCCAAGATCATCAAAGAGAACAAAGTATACTCACACAATCGAACACACAAACGAAACTCGTCAAGCAATCAGATACCAAGATCAAGCTTTTACCCTCACGTAGTATGAATAATCATATAAAGTGTATCTCTCGGGGGTAAAAGTGTATATGTAATTGATCACACCAATACTCGACTAATCCCGCATGCATAAGCTTGTCACCAAATCTAATCTCCACCACTGAGAAGTTGTCAACCGTCAAGAGGACTTTAGGGTTGTAACATTAGGCTAAGGGTTAAGGGTAGGATAAAGGATATATAAGTGACTAAGGGTTTTGTAACAAAAACTTGAAAACTCAATCAGTAATGATCCAAACAGTAAAGTAATCTGACTTTCGAACAATGAAACTTTTGGGATGAGCATTTCCTCTCTTTTCTTTTTAGAATTGGCCTAAGTCTATGGCTTATTTGGGGCACAAATTCTTTTTCAATCTTTTCAGCTCACATTCTTTTCTTCTTTTTTCAACATTCTCGACTCTTTTGATATTTCTTTTTCTTTTTTGAGTCTCAAATATTTTTCTCTTTCTTTTCTTTTCTCTATTTCTCTATTTTTCAGAGCAGCAACTATGTTGCTTTTGGGCTCTTTTAAATCTCAATCCCATAAAAACTGTCAGATTTGAAAAACTGGATCAGAACATCTCAAGAATCAAATTTAAGTTACGGCCAAAAGATAGATAAAACAATTAGGCTAAAGGATAAAGTGTATAGTGGGTAAAGAAATGAAAAGGCTAAGGCTCAAAATGGTTACAAGGGATGAAGTACTAATGATGAGTACTTTTAATTCAAAGGCTAGGCAAATCAAATAACCTTATGGTGAGGTTATCTGACGAAGGCTAAAAGGGTTAGAAACAAAGGTCTCTATCAGTGCAATGGTGATAAATACTTCTCTTATGTGGTCTCGACAAGCATTCAAATGACAAGTTCTACCTTGGGTCAAAGTCGGTATTCCTCACGAAATAAATAACAATTAAGGCTCAAACTCTCAAAGGAATTGGGTGAGGCACTCATGGCAATCAGTATTCCAAGGCATCCTTTTACTCAACTAATCCTATTTAGTGTTCTCCTACGCAAGCAACTCAGTCTCAAAAACAATCTCAGATTTCGAAAAAAATTGGGGTCAAATCTCAAAGCTTTCAAAAATTTGAAAAACGACAATCCAAAAGCAAAAAGTGAACCCATTTAAACAGATAAGTCTACATAACCCCCTCCCCACACTTAAAATTTGCAGTGTCCTCAATGCAACAATCAAAACAATTATGGAGTAATTGGGAAAAAGAAAAACTTCCCGGGTTATGTGATGAAATCTGTTCTAATCTGAGAGAGTGTTCCAAAATCGTGCTCGATCAAAGATCATAGATCGCTGTATCTACTACCAAAAAGAAAAAGCAAAAACGTAAAAACGAACTAATAAAATAAACGAAACTAAAGCAATTAAAAGTACTTAAAATCCTAAACAAACCAACAAAAATAAAAAGTTGTCCAACCAAACCAAACACAAACAAAGCAAAATAAAATTGTCTTAAACAACCATATCGAATGAGAGAGATAAAAGAGAGAGATCAATAAGGGCCACGAGGTTGGTTTTGCCAATCCTCGTAGGTCGGGTAACCGGGCGGAGCATCCTCGGAGTATGGCCAAAAAGGTGATGGAGCATACGCGGTATTTGGTTGAATACCGAAGTGAGAGACCATTTGGTTCATCACTCCACTTTGCCAGTTGGCTTGGTGAAGAGCCTCCACGGTGTTGTGTTTCACATGTTGATGATGACGGCCATAAGATAACGACATCTCCGAGAGTCGGTTACTCAAGTCTTGGTAACCCGAATATGCCGTCCATTCCGCCGGTTGTTTTCCCGCACTCGTCCCACTTGTTCCACCGATCTCGTGCGTGCTTCTCGCTTGATCCCTCGGTTGACTCCTCGTCCCATAAGCTTGAGGATTATGGATCCATGAATTATAATCCCTTCCGGTCATATGCTCAACCCTCGCTACACCCATGCCATGGAGTTGGTCCATGTCAATTAATCCCATCTCCGCAAGGTTCGTCATCGAGGCAATGGCACCCTCGGTAAGGATACCGAAGTGCTTGGCCAAGAGCGTCACGTACTGGCCACCAACCATTCGGCTACCCTCTCGATAACCACCTCCTTTAGCAAGTTGAACGGCGATGAGATATGGAGCATTCGGATACTTGTCATCCGTGGTGAGTTGCTCAAGAATCCATAGATAATAAACCGAAACTTTCTCCTCACTCGAGGAACGAGCATTCACCGCTTGAATAAGCATGCGGTGCAAAAGTCGATCAGAAGAAGCAAGAAAACCCTTCACGTTGAGATTACCACCATAATCACCTTCACCAAGAATCGCCTAAGCCAACTGAGGATTAAAACCATCCGGCCTTTTTGCGGTTGCCCACATGTATTCCACAAAACCGGGCGCATCAACCTCATCTTGGGTATATATCCCCAAGGCAACGGCAAACTCGACCAAGGAAAGCGATCTCCAAACCCCACCGAGTCGGAACGTCATGCATGACTGATAAAACTCCTCAAGGGCCTTGATTGCGTCGAAACGGAATGTGGCCACGAACTCAACGATAAGCTCGCGATAGAGGGTCTCGGCAATGTCGAAGACTCGTTCCCATGCATGGCAGATATAGTACTCGGTGCCATCCTCATCGTAGGCGTGCTTCTCGAGTATCGCCTTGATCGTGTTCTCAACACTCATCGATCGAAGAAGGTTCCAGTCTACTCTCCTCGGTATCAAAACCTAACGGGTGAGAAGCCGGTTAACTGTGTCCCGGTACTCCTCCCGTTTCGGACCGTTCAAAGTAGGGTCAATCATGAAGTAGGTGAAACTGTGGCTCCCATCCGGTGCATAGAAGTTGGTTGCGGTGGAAGTTGACGATCGGGTTCTTTGTCTCTACAAAATCCAAATACCATTGTCTTAGAAACTTTTTAAGCAATAAACACAAGACAAGGTTCATTCACATCAAAAACTCAACGAGACAAAATTTCCACGACTAAAAAGTTCAACTAGCAAGTGATAAATCAAGAGCAAAGATCAAAGGGGATGTGGAACATCCCCACACTTGAACTTTTAGTCCAACTTCAATTACAATTAATCTAGCTAAACAAGAATGGGGGATTTTGATGTCATCAAAATCCCCACACTTATCATTAAAGCACAATCACTAGATTAAATGAATAAACAACATGCTAGAATGAAATTTCAACCAAAACATATAGCATGCATCAATTCACAAGCATCAAACAATCAATGGTGTATCAAGAACAATTTCAAATTCATATAAGCATAGAATCACCATTGATGCCCAAAACAAGATCTACAATTACCAAATCAAGTTATCCTTATGAAATTAAAGTTGGGAAACATACCTTAGTCATGATGAATGAAGAAATTGAAGCTCAAGAAGGTCGGATTTCACAAGGACGTGAGAGGATTTCGCGGCGCCTAAGAGAAATTAGGGTTGTGTTCTTTTGAAAAAGTGAGAAAAGAGGGTTAAAAACCCGTCTGCCCCGACTTCGCGTCGCCAAACCCAGGGTTTCGCGTCGCGAAACAGGCAGTTTCTGCAAAATAACCCTAATTTTTAAAGCTTCGCATCGCGAAACGGCCCTCTCGCGTCGCGAAATTCGAAAGTTTTACCTGTTACCACGGCTTACCAACTTCGCGTCGCCAAACTTGAAAACTGGCAATCGCGAGTTGGCTCCTGTTTCCAACTTTTCAAAAATCACATCGCATTTCGAATTTGCTCGATTCTTACTCTTATCCCCTCCGTATGGTCATCTAAGCAATAACAAACAAAAACATTAGCAAAAACACACATGAAAAACCTAAAAATGCAAAAAGAAAGAAAAAACTCGGGTTGCCTCCCGAGAAGTGCTTCGTTTTTTAATGGGTCTAGAGCTCGACCCCTTTTTCGGCTCATTTCTTGGCACGTCGGGATGACGAGCCCTTCTTCTTCCGGTATTCCTTCTTTGAGGGTCCCGACCCATTGGTTGTTTGCTCCTTTTGACATATTTTGGGTTCGGATAATCCTCCATCTTCTGTCCACGTTCATGAGGGAGTAACGTGCGGTTCATGCTTTTCTTGTAGGCCAGAGAAGGATCTTCATACGGTTCATCAAGATGTGTGACCGGATCTCCGTTAGGATCAAAGTAAATCCTATTTTCTCCATATCCCAAGCTCGTGACTTGGTTTCGCATTTCGGTATTCACTTGAGCGGTGTGCAAGAAAGATCTCCCGAGGATTATCGGGATCTCCGTGTTTTGTGGAAGATTAGCTATAACGAAGTCCGTATAGTAGACAAAATTGCCAATGCGAACTGGGACTCGTTTCGCTATTCCTAACGGCTTTGTCATGTATCCGTTCACTCCTCGGTATTGATAGTCTGTTGAATGATCTTTTTGACTCCCATTTTCCTGCAATAACCAACAGGCATCATGTTAAGTGCGGCACCTGAATCTACCAAAGCAAGACCTTTAAATTTATGACAAGAAATGGGTAAATTGTAACTCCCTGGATCATGCTTGATAGGTGCAATGTAGATGAGGTCATCCTCCGGTGCTTTTTCCTTCTCTTTCTCCTTGCCTTTATCTTCTTTTTTCGGTATCATGAATTCCGCGTATCCACCTTGCTTTCCATATTCCTCCTCATCATCACTTGAAGCAACGGGTCCTTTGAGTCCTAGATGCTCGAACGAAATGGTGAACCCCTCCGAGTCATAATCCGTGGCATAATCGGGTTCACTTCCACTATCGCTCTCTACATACTTCTTCATGTAGATGTCCGTCCACTTCTTCTTTGATGGTTCTCCGGTCATCATGAGCATCGGCTTCACGCTTTCCACCTTCGGGTTGACTTGTGTTTGCGTTGGTAACTCTCCTTGAGTCCTTTCGCTTAGCATTTGCGAAACACGTCCAACCTGCAATTCCAAATTCTGGATAGTACTTTGGTGGTTACGTAAGTATGAACTTATCTCATCGTTTAGCTTCTTTTGCATATCCATGAATTGGACAATCCGATCCTCGATAGAAACACGTGGCTCTCCATCCGGTCTTTGGTTTTGTTGATTTGGTGCAAAGAAACCGAGAGGTCTCGGGATGAAATTACGATTGTTGTTCCACCTCCCTTGGTAATCGCCTCGGTTGATATAATTCACCTGCTCGGGTGTCATCATCGGTCAGTTCGGCAATCCTTAGTCAAGTGTGGTCCATTACACTCCTCGCATCCAACCTGCAAAGCATGAACAGATTTAATTAGTTCTTCGATTTTACGTTCAAACTTTACCTGTTGGTTTTTCATTGCGGCTAGTTCATCGGATGGATCGAAGTCGGTCGAGATTTTCCCGGCCATCCTCGGGATTTACAAACGTTTGTCCGTCCTCCAATCTATGTTGTGTATGAGCATGTCTTCGAGGAGCTTGTAACCTTCCGTGGGCGTTTTGTACATAAAGACACCTCCGGCAGATGAATCCAATGTAGCGCATGAAGAATAAGCAAGTCCACTATAGAAAGTTTGGACTTGTTCACTCTTATTCAATCCGTGACTCGGGCACGAATTTAGAAGGTGCTTGAAACGTTCCCATGCTTCGGATATGGTCTCCCCGTTATCTTGTTGGAAGGATCGGATCTCAGCTCTTAGTTTGTCGATCTTAGACGGTGGAAAGAATCGGGAAAGAAACTTTGAACGAATTCCTTCCCAAGTGGTGATCGAGCTTGGCTCTAACGAACGCAACCAGGCTCTCGCTTCTCCGGTGAGTGTGAGAGGAAAGACTCGGAGACGAATCGCATCATCTCGGCCTTCCTCCGTTTTGAACAGATCGCATATATCCACGAAGTTCTCCATATGAACGATAGGATTGCTATCGTTTTTCCCGTCGAAGGTAAGGTCCTTAATCATGTGAAGGAGCTTCCCGGGATTTCCTTGTTTAGGTCCGGCTTCGTGATCGGATTGGTGGGTACGGTCGGAGCGGCTCTCCTGGTGGTCCACATCGGTGCTTCGTCTCCCATCTCAAAAATCAAAGCTCTCGGGCGAACTTTGTTGGCTTTTGACTTCTTTTTGTTTCTTTTTCTGAATTCTCTCTCCGGCTCCTCAAATGGCTCTAACAAGTCTGTCGTGACTAAAACCACAACAAACGGTTACGGGCAACTTGCGGGAAACAAAGAGATAAATTAAAAATAAAGATAAAAATAACTAATTAAACTAGAAAGCGAAAAACTTGCAAGGGAAAGAATCCCTCACAAGGATCGATTAACAAAACTAATAAAGACTAAAATCTAACAACTACCGTTCCCCGACAACGGCGCCAAAAACTTGATGCGGTAATTATCATACATAAAAAGCGTAACAAGTTTTAACCTCTAATGCCTAGCCACTGTTTTACCACATATACAGGCAAGCGTACCTGATCGTGAGTAATATAGTGTAGGAAAGTCCAGGTATCGTATCTACCATTGGGAACGGTCAAGTTATCGTAGACTGTTAATCTAAATCAGTTTAATTGACCTAAAGCTTTTGGGGGGTTTTTATGAAAAAGGTTTTAATACTAAAAAGACAACTAAATTAACTACTAACTAAGAAAACGATTAAAAGATTAATTAAGAACTATACGACGGAAAACAGTAGCACTTATCATGGTATAGTGAATCCCCAAGTGGATGATCTAAACAGGTCAAAGGTTTGGTTGTTTTGGTTATTGTAGGAATTTAAGTCAAGGACACCCTAACATGTAGTGATTACGACTTTTAACTAGGTCTTGGTCCTCCTAGCTCCAATACTAGGTCGTTTGTCAGACAACCTAATGCCGGAAATCCGATCCTAATTCTATTGCATGGTTTTCTAACTCCAGGTCACTCTCGGTCCAAGTAGCCACTTAACACAACTCTCTTGGTCCAAGGGTAGGTTAAGTTAGGTTGATTATCCTATCGGAGTCTATCTATTCTGGTCAAATAGATACACCCAACCAATGAGTTCAAATAACCAAACAATAATAATCAGAACGGAACCATAACACACATTCAATCAACCAAAAACAAACCAATAAACATTAATTATAAAATCATCATCCACAATGGTTCATCGACCACGACAAGTACCACTATTAAAAACTACTCACTAAACATAATTAAAACAGAAAACATGATAGTAGACATGATACCGACAATAAACGACGGATGATCAGAGATCGAACCCCGCAGTGTATCGGCACCACTCTGACTTTCACTCTCCCCATATATGCGTCTATGTGAGTCTCCGAGTATGTATGCATCGTTTGAACTGAAGGAGGAGCTGGTATTTAAAAGAAAACGTCCAGGGCCCATATGGCGATCGCCAGACTGCTGGTTTGGCGGCGCCAGACACTTAGGTCAAACCTTGGTCTTCATCTTTGTCGAACTTGGCGGCGCCAGATCTGGAATTTCGCGGACGCCAGATGGCTACTGTATTGAACTTGTGCATTTTTCACGTTTTCTCGCCTTTTTTCGTACTTTTCCGTTTCACGGCCTCCAAGTCCTACATAAACAATAATAAGCTCATTCGGTGAGTGAAATGATCAGAAATGGGTGAGAAATGGGGTAAAGTCGTACAATTAAGCTCAACCAAAACATGTATAATTTTGGTGTTATCAGGGAGCTGTGTAGTTCTCGAAAACAAATCTTCGTTCAGGGTACCATCAAGTGAAAGTGAGAGAGGAGGACGTGCACAAAACCGCGTTCAAAGCGAGGTACGAACATTTGGAGTTCGTAGTGATGCCTTTCGGGCTTACGAACGCGCCTGCGGTGTTTATGGACCTCATGAATCAAGTATGTAGGCCCATGTTGGATAGATCAGTAATCGTGTTCATAGAAGAAATATTGATTTACTCCAAGTCAAAGGAGGAGCATGCGAGGCACTTGATGGAGGTATTGGAGACCTTACAAAAGGAGCGGTTGTACACCAAATTCTCCAACTGTGACTTCTGGTTACAAGAGGTCCAATTCCTAGGACATCTTGTTAACCGATAGGGCATCAAGGTAGATCCGGCGAAGGTAGAGACGGTGATGAAGTGGGAAGTTCCGAAGACTCCCACCGATATCCAGAGTTTTCTTTGGTTAGCCGGATATTACAGATGGGTCATCCACGACTTCTCGAAGATAGCAGTGCCCTTGACCAGACTCATGAGGAAGAACATGAAGTTTAGTTGGGGCGAGGAGTAGTAAACGGCTTTCGAGTTATTGCGGGGGAGATTATGTGAAGCGTCGATGTTGACGTTACCGTAGGGGATTGAGGTCATGACAGTCTACTGTGATGCCTCTAATCATGGGTTAGGCTGCGTGTTGATGCAGCCTGGGAAGGTGTGATGCGGTAAATATTATATATAAAAAGCGAAACAAGTTTTAACCTCTAATGCCTAACCACAATTACCACATTCACAGGCAAGCGTACCTGATCGCGAGTAATATAGTGTAGGAAAGTCCAGGTATCGTTCTTACCACTGGGAACGGTTAAGTTATGTAGACTAATAATCCTAACTAGTTTAATTAATCTAGAATGATGGGGGGTTTTTAGGAAAATGATTTAATTAACTAAAAGACAACTAAGTAAATAACTAATTAACTAGAAAGCAAAAAGAAGATGATTTAAACTTTATAAGAGAAAACAGTAGTACTTATCATGGTAATAACGACTCCCCAAGTGGATGATTTAACTTTGCCAAAGGTATGGTTGAATTGGTTATTGTAGGAATTTAAGTCAAAGATACCCTAACATGTGATGATTATGATTGTCAACCAGGATGGTCTTCCCGGCCCTAATACATGGACTGGTCGTCAGGCAGTCTAGTAAAAGTCACCCAATTCTATCACTATTGCACGGAACTCTACTATCTAGTTGCTCTCGGTCCAAGCTAACCACCTAACACAACTTTCTGTGTTACCGAAGTGAAGGTCAAGAAAGGTTGATTATCCTAACGGAGTCTATCTATTCTGGTCGAACGGATACACCCAACCAACGAGTTCAAATAACCATACAATGATAATAAACCTGGAACCATAAATACACATTCAATAAACCAATAACAAACCAATAATCAATTAATTCATAAAACTATCATCCACAAGGTTCATCTACCACAATAAGCACTACCAAATAGGACTACTCACTAGACATAATAAAAACAGCAATAAAACTATAAAAGACAGACATTATACCGACCGTACAGCAACAGATGATCAAGAACTGGAGAACAAACTCCGAGTAAGATCGAATCATTCCTATCGGCACAATACTCTCTCTCACAGATTATTAAACTAAGACTAAATTGATGATTTCTGGATGTGTATGTCTTGATTCGATGATCTCTGAACTGAAGGAGGAGGCTGATATTTAAAAGGCTTTCGTGGGCTCGTTTCGCGATCGTGAGGCGGCAGCTTCGCGGCGCGAGGTACTTAAACAACCCCAGATTTCCTTTTTAAGCAAGTTCTGGAATCTTCCATCGAGGGTTTTTGCCTACTTCGCGGCGCCAAAATCTCCAGAGTCGATGCGAAGTCAGTGAAAAGCATGAATCTTCTAGAAGTAGCCCTCTTCGCGGCACGAGACTTGAAAACTCGCGGACGCGAAGAAGTCTCTGAGTTCACTTTGCTCAATTTCCACGCTTTTCCGCCTTTTTCGTACTTTTCCGTTCCAAGGCCTCCAAAACCTATAAAAGTATGATTTAGCCCAAAATGTGAGTAATCAGATCAGAAATAGGTGAGAAACGGGGTAAATTCTAGCAAGTAAGTGCGACCAAATCATGTATAATTTTGGAGTTATCAAATCCCCACACTTAAGCTTTGATTGTCCTCAATCAAAAGACTGAAAGATAAGAAAAATAACGCCAAAACTATCTCCACCCAAGATCGTCTAAGAAAACATAGAATACTCACACAGTCGAACACAAGAACAAGATATATCGAGCAATCGAACACCAAGATCAACCTTTTACCCTCACAAAGTATGGATGACAATTTAAAGTGTATTTCTCGGGGGTAAAAGTGTATGTATAAGAAGTTATCACACCAATACTCGACTAATCCCCGCGTGCATAAGCTTGTCACCAAATCTAATCTCCACCACTGAGAAGTTGTCAACCGTCAAGAGGACTTAAGGGTTGTAATGTTAGGCTAAGGGTAAAGGTAGGATAAAGGATATATATAAGTGACTAAGATTGCGACAAAAACTCGAGAAACTCAATTAGTAATGATCCAAACATTTTTAAGAAAAATCTGACTTTTGGAATTATGCACTTTTTCGGGATGAACTTTTTTCTTTTTCTCTTAACATTGGCCTAAGCATATTGCTTATTTGTGGCTCGATTTCTTTTTCTTTTGATCATTTTTCTTTTCTTTGACTTTTTCTTTCTTTTGATGTTTTTTCTTCTTTTTTTGAGTCATTACTTTATTTTCTTTTCTTTTTGCTCAAAATCAATCCCTCTTTATTTGTCAGATATGAAAAATATGGATCACAACATCTCAAGTTCTCAAATTTAAGTCACGGTCAAAAGATAGATAAAAAGATAGGCTAAAGGGATAGATGGTGATATAGATAAAGAAATGAAAGGCTAAGGCTCAAAATAGTTTCAAGGGTTAAAGTGTTAAAGTTAAACACTTTCAAATTTTTGGCTAGGCAAATTAAATAACCTTATGGTGAGGTTACTTAACGAAGGCTAAAAGGGTTTGAAACGAAGGCCTCTATCAGTGCAATGGTGATAAACACTTCTCTTATGTGGTTTCGACAAGCATTCAAAGCGACAAGTTCTACCTTGGGTCAAAGTCGGTATTCCTCACGAAATGAATAAACAATTAGGCTCAAACTCTCAAAGGAATAGGGTGAGGCACTCATGGTAATTGGTCTTCCAAGGCATCCTTTTACTCACATATTCTCATTAGTGTTCTCCTACGTCATTACTTTATTTGTCAGATATGAAAAATATGGATCACAACATCTCAAGTTCTCCTTTTACTCAAACTCTCAAAGGAATAGGGTGAGGCACTCATGGTAATTGGTCTTCCAAGGCATCCTTTTACTCACATATTCTCATTAGTGTTCTCCTACGTCATTTCTTTTGATGTTTTTTTCTTCTTTTTTTTGAGTCATTACTTTATTTTCTTTTCTTTTTGCTCAAAATCAATCCCTCTTTATTTGTCAGATATGAAAAATATGGATCACAACATCTCAAGTTCTCAAATTTAAGTCACGGTCAAAAGATAGATAAAAAGATAGGCTAAAGGGATAGATGGTGATATAGATAAAGAAATGAAAGGCTAAGGCTCAAAATAGTTTCAAGGGTTAAAGTGTTAAAGTTAAACACTTTCAAATTTTTGGCTAGGCAAATTAAATAACCTTATGGTGAGGTTACTTAACGAAGGCTAAAAGGGTTTGAAACGAAGGCCTCTATCAGTGCAATGGTGATAAATACTTCTCTTATGTGGTTTCGACAAGCATTCAAAGCGACAAGTTCTACCTTGGGTCAAAGTCGGTATTCCTCACGAAATGAATAAACAATTAGGCTCAAACTCTCAAAGGAATAGGGTGAGGCACTCATGGTAATTGGTCTTCCAAGGCATCCTTTTACTCACATATTCTCATTAGTGTTCTCCTACGTAAACAACTAGGTTCCAAAGAATAATCTCAGATTTCGAAAAAAAAATTGGGGTCAAGTCTCAAAGCTTTCAAAAATTTGAAAAACGACAATCCAAAAAGCAAAAAGTGAACCCATTTAAACAGATAAGTCTACATAACCCCCTCCCCACACTTAAAATTTGCATTGTCCTCAATGCAACAATTAAAACATGTAAGGAGTAATTGAGAAAAGAGAAACTTCCCGGGTTATGTGACTTGATCTGATCTGAAAGAGAGTATTCCAGAATCGTGCGCGGTGCAAGATCATAAACTGTTGTATCTATTACCAAAAAGAAAAAGAAAAAGTAAAAAGAACAAAATAAAACACACTAAAGCAAAATAAAAATTTAACCTAAACAATCCAAACAAAATAAAGAAGTCTAACAAGAAAACCAAATAAAAGCAGGAAAAAAAATTGTTTAGACAACCATATCGAATAAAGGATAAAAGAGATAAAGATCAATAAGGGCCACGAGGTTGGTTGCGCCAATCCTCGAAAGTTGGGAAACCGGGCGGTGTGTCCTCGGAAAACGGCCAAAACGGCGATGGAGCATAAGCGGTGTTTGGCTCAATACCGAAGTGGAAGGCCATTTGGTTCATCACTCCACTTTGCCAATTAGCTTGGTGGAGAGCCTCCGTAGTGTTGTACTCCATCCGCTGATGATGTCGGCCGTAAGATAAAGATATCTCCGAGAGGCGGTGACTCAAGTCTTGATACCCCGAGTACGCCGTCCAATCCGCTAGTTGCTCCTCCTTATTCGCCCCACTCGTACCACCGGGCTCTTGCGTGCTTCGCGTCTCTCTCCTCGCTCCATAAGCTTGTGGATTTGAAATCCACACGTTCTGATCTCCACTAATCATGTGCTCCACCATAGCTATCCCCATCATGTGGAGTTGGTCCATATCGATCAAACCCATCTCGCCGAGGCTCGTCATCGAAGAAATAGCACCCGCGGTTAAGATACCGAAGTGTTTGGCGAGGAGGGTGACGTATTGGCCGCCAACCATTTTGCTTCTCTCACGATAGCCACCGGCCTTAGCGAGTTGCGCGACGATGATGTAAGGGGCATTCGGATATTTGTCATCCGTGGAGAGTCGCTCGAGTAGCCAAAGGTCATTAGTCGAGACCTTTTTCTCACTCAAGGAGTGGGCGTTCACCGCGTGAACAAGCATGCGATGTAGAAGTCGGTCCGAAGAAGAGAAAAAACCCTTAACCTTGAGGTTGTTGCCATAATCACCATCACCGAGAATCGCCCAAGCCAAACGAGGATCAACGCAATCCTGCCTTTTCTCACTAGCCCACATATACTCCACGAAACCGAGAGCGTCTACCTCGGCTTGGGTGTAGATCCCCAAAGCCACGCCGAACTCCGTCAAGGAGAGCGATCGCCAAATCCCACCAAGCCTAAATGACATGCATGGTTGGTAGAATTCCTCGAGGGCCTTTACGGCATCGAACCTGAAAGTCGCCATGAACTCGATGATGAGCTCACGATAGAGGGTCTCGGCAATGTCAAAGACACGCTCCCAAGCATGGCAAATGTAGTACTCACTGCCATCTTCATCGTAGGCATGCTTTTCAAGTATCGCTCGAATCTCGTTCTCAACGCCCATGGATCGGAGAAGATCCCAATCAGCTCTCCTTGGCATGAAGATTTGACGGGGTGCAAGCCGAGCTACTATGTCCCGGTACTCGGTACACTTTTGAGCGTTCAACGTGGGATCGTTCATGAAGTGGGTGAATGCATGGTTCCCATCCGGTGCACGGAAAGTTAGAGCGGAGGAGGTCGAAGAACGAGTCCTTTGTCTCTACAAAAATTCAAAAAGACATTGTCTTAGCTAAATATGATCGATAAGTGCAAGACAACATCAAAACTAGCTCATTCCAAAGAGACAAAGCCTAAACGGCTAACAAGTTCAATCTACAAGAATGCATATGTGAAAATTCAAAAACAATGGGGGTGTGAAACATCCCCATACTTGAACTTTTAGTTAAGCTCCCAACAAAAACAAATCTAGAAGGTTAAAGCAAAGGTGGGGGATTTTAGTACAAAATCCCCACACTTATCATCAAAGCAAAATCCAAACTAGATTCACCAACTAAATTACATGCTTTTAAAACGGAATTGCAATGGAGGCTCAAGCATGCATCATATACTAGCAAAAACCAAACAATGGAGTTTCAAGAATAAGCTTAAATCTATCAAGAGCATGAAACCACCATTGTTGCCCAAAGAGAAGGTTTAATCTTACCAATGCAAGCGAATCCAACGAAATCAAGTTAGGATACGTACTTTTGAAGCCATGGTTGATGAAATTGAAGCACAAAAATTTCGATTTTCGCAGGTTCGTGAAAGGGGGTTGCGGCGCCTAGAGAGAAATTAGGGTTTTGTGCTTTGAAAAAGTGAGGAAGAAAGGGTTTAAAACCCGTCTGCACTGTTTTCGCGCTGCTAAGTAAAGGGCTTCGCGTCGCGAAGAGAGCAGTTTTCGAAAAAAATACCCTAATTTTAATTTTCACGCCGCGAAACGGCACATTCGCGCCGCGAAGATTGAAACTTTTACCTGATAAAAAAGGGAAGCTATCTTCGCGTCGCCAAACTTAAAAAGTCGCGATCGCGAAAATGCTTCTGTATCCGATTTCTTAAAATCTTCGTTTCGCGTCGGATTCTCTCGTTTTTGGTCTCTATCCCCTCCGTATGGTTACCTAATCAATAACAAACAAAAACATTAGCAAAAACACACTCAAAACGCTAAAAATGAAAAGTAAAAGAAAAAGAGCTCGGTTGCCTCCCGAGAAGCGCTTCATTTTTTAATGGGTCTAGAGCTCGACCCCGCTTTTAGCTCATTTCTTGGCTCGTCGGGCTGACGAGCCCTTTTTTTTCTATGCTCCTTCTTGGAGGAACCCGACCCGTTAGGTGATTTATTCTTTTGTTGTATCAGATTTGGATAGTCCTCCGTCCTTTTCATGTGCTCGTGAGGTAGTAATGGACGGCCGGTGTTCTCCTTATATGCTTGAGAAGGGTCCTTATAAGGTGTATTGAGATGGGTAACCGGCTCTCCCTCGGGATTGAAGTAGATCCTCTTATCTCCATACCCCAAGCTCGATACTTGGTTGCACATGTCGACGTTCGCTTGAGCGGTATGTAGAAAAGCTCTCCCGAGAATGATTGGAATCTCCGTATCCTTCGGGAGGTCGGCTATGATGAAGTCTGTATAGTAGACGAAATTCCCGATGCGTATCGGGACTCCTTCCGCTATTCCCAACGGTGTAGTCATGTATTCGTTTATTCCTCGGTATTGGTAATCCGTTGGTGCGAGCTTTTTGATCCCGATTTTCCTACAATGAGAAACAGACATCATGTTAAGTGCGGCATCCGTATCTATCAAAGCAAGACCTTTAAATATAGAAGATGAAATAGGTAAACTGTAACTTCCCGGGTCGTGCTTGATAGGGGCGATGTATGTGAGCTCGTCTTCCTCCACTTTCTCTTTCTCCTTCTCTTTTCCTTTGTTCTTCTTTGGAATCATGAACTCCACATATCCACCTTGTTTGCCATCTTCCTCCTCGTCATCGCTCAAATAAATGGGCCCTTTGAGTCCTAGATGCTCCCCTCCGAATCATAGTCCGTGGCGTAGTCGGGTTCTCTTCCGCTATCGCTCTCCAGTACTTTCTCGTGTAGATATCGGTCCATGTCTTCCTAGATGTTGCTCCGGCCACCATAAGCATTGGCTTCGTGTTATCCACCTTGGGGTTGACTTGGGTTTGCGTTGGTAGCTCTCCTTGAGTCCTCTCACTTAGCAATTGCGAAATGCGCCCAACCTGCATTTCCAAATTCTGTATTGTACTTTGATGGTTACGTAAATATGAACCTACCTCATCATTGATCTTCTTTTGAGCGTCCATGAATTGGATGATTCGGTCCTCGATGGAAACACGCGGCTCTCCCTCCGTTCGTTGATTTTGTTGGTTCGGTGCAAAGAAACCGGGAGGTCTTTGATTGAAGTTACGGTTGTTGTTCCACCTCCCTTGGTAGTCGCCTCGATTGAGATAGTTTACCTCCTCGGGTGTCATCATCGGACGGTTCGGGCAATCCTTTGTTAAGTGCGGTCCTTTGCACTCCTCGCATCCAACCTGCAAAGCATGAACAGATTTTATTAGTTCCTCAATTTTACGTTCAAACTTAACCTGTTAGTTTTTCATTGCGGCTAGTTCATCGGATGGTCGAAGTCGGTTGAGATTTTCCCGGCCATTCTCGAAACTTGCAAGCGCTTATCCGTCCTCCAATCTATGTTGTGAATTAGGATGTCCTCAAGAAGCTTATACCCTTCCGTGGGAGTTTTGTACATGAATACACCCCCGACAGATGAATCCAGTGTAGCTCGAGAAGAATAACCAAGTCCACTATAGAAAGTTTGGACTTGATCACTCTTACTTAATCCGTTACTCGGGCACGAATTTAGAAGGTGTTTGAATCGCTCCCACGATTCGGATATCGTCTCCCCGTCATCTTGTCAAAAGGATCGGATTTTGGCTCGTAGCTTATCAATTTTGGATGGTGGGAAAAATCGGGAAAGGAAATGTAACAGCCCAGGCGACCATGGTTCGATATTGTCCGCTTTGGAGACACAGGGCCCTAACCGGTCACCCCTACTCCCTCACGGTTTTGCTTTGGAGTTGCCCAGTCCAGGTCACAACCCAAAACGCGTCTCACCAGGTGAGGTATCAACACACCTTATAAGGAGTGCTTCGTTCCCCTCACCAGCCGATGTGGGACGAGCTGTTACACTCTCCCCCCCTTACGGACACAACGCCCCCGTTGTGCACATCGGCCCGATCCTAGCTCTGATACCATCTGTAACAGCCCAGGCGACCATGGTTCGATATTGTCCGCTTTGGAGACATAGGGCCCTAACCGGTCACCCCTACTCCCTCACGGTTTTGCTTTGGAGTTGCCCAGTCCAGGTCACAACCCAAAACGCGTCTCACCAGGTGAGGTATCAACACACCTTATAAGGAGTGCTTCGTTCCCCTCACCAGCCGATGTGGGACGAGCTGTTACAGGAAATTTGAGCGAAGTCCTTCCCAAGTGGTGAGTGAACTCGGTTCCAAGGATCGTAACCAAGATTTTGCTTCTCCGGCGAGCGTAAGAGGAAAAACTCGAAGACGAATCACATCATCTCGGTTTTCCTCGGTTTTGAACAAATCACAGATATCCACGAAGTTCTCCAAATGCACGATAGGATTGCTATCGTTTTTTCCATCAAAAGTAAGATCCTTAATCCTGTGAAGAAGTTTCCCCGGGATCTCCTTGTCTAAGTTTGGCTTCGTGATCGGATTGGTGGGTACGGTCGGAGCGGTCCTCCGGGCGGTCCACATTGGTGCATCGTCTCCCATTTCGAAATTCAAAGCTCGTGGTCGAACTTTGTTGGCTTTTGACTTCTTTTTGTTTCTTTTTCTGAATTCCCTCTCCAGTTCCTCAAATGCCTCTAATAGTTCCGTCGTGACTGAAACCACAACAAACAATTACAGGCAACTTGCGGGAAACAAAGAGATAAAAATAATTAACTAAAAACTAAAAAGCGAAAAACTTGCAAGAGGATTCCCTCACAAGGATCGATTAACAAAACTAATAAAGACTAAAATCTAACAACTACCGTTCCCCGGCAACGGCGCAAAAAACTTGATGCGGTAAATATTATATATAAAAACGAAACAAGTTTTAACCTCTAATGCCTAACCACAATTACCACATTCACAGGCAAGCGTATCTGATCGCGAGTAATATAGCGTAGGAAAGTCAGGTGTCGTTCTTACCACTGGGAACGGTCAAGTTATGTAGACTAATAATCCTAACTAGTTTAATTAATCTAGAATGATGGGGGGTTTTTAGGAAAATGATTTAATTAACTAAAAGACAACTAAGTAAATAACTAATTAACTAGAAAGCAAAAAGAAGATGATTTAAACTTTATAAGAGAAAATAGTAGTACTTATCATGGTAATAACGACTCCCCAAGTGGATGATCTAACTTTGCCAAAGGTATGGTTGAATTGGTTATTGTAGGAATTTAAGTCAAAGACACCCTAACATGTGATGATTATGATTGTCAACCAGGATGGTCTTCCCGGCCCTAATACATGGACTGGTCGTCAGGCAATCTAGTAAAAGTCACCTAATTCTATCACTATTGCACGGAACTCTACTATCTAGTTGCTCTCAGTCCAAGAAAGAAAGGATTAAGGGTCAACTAGCCCAATTGGTGTCTGATAGCCGAGGGCTTTTGACACGTTTGGGTCGTATCTGGGTGCCGGTGTCGTGTGAAGCGAGGTAGACTCTTTTGGATGAAGCGCATAAATCCAAAATCTCTATTCACCCGGGAGCTACCAAGATGTATCGGGATTTAAAGACCCATTATTGGTGGTCGGGGATGAAGCGAGATGTGGTTCGCTATGTGGAGAAGTGTCTGACTTGTCTAAGAGTTAAGGCAGAGCATCAGAGGCCTCACGGGAAACTTCAACCTTTAGAGATACCGGTATGGAAGTGGGAGCATATTACCATGGACTTGATCACGAAGCTACCCCGTACTCCCAGAACTGTCGATGCTATTTGGGTGATCGTGGATCGGTTAACTAAGAGCGCTCATTTTATCGCCATTAATGAGAGCTCCTCGTCGGAAAAGTTAGTCGATATCTATGTCAAGGAAGTGGTGGCTAGGCATGGGGTACCGGCCATAGTAATTTCTGACAGGGACGTGCAGTTCACATCGTGATTCGGGGGGAGATTTCACGAGGATCTAGGCACCAGACTGCAGTTCAGCACCGCATTCCACCCTCAGACTAACAGACAAAGCGAGAGGACGATTCAAACTCTCGAGGATATGTTGAGGGCGTGCATGCTAGATTTTGGCGGCAGTTGGGATACCTATCTACCGTTGGCCAAGTTTTCGTACAATAACAGTTATCATGCCAGTATTGGCATGCCTCCTTATGAGATGCTATACGGAAGGAGGTGTAGAACTCCTATTTGTTGGGGAGAGGTGGGCCAACGGGGAGTTGGGTAGTACAGAGATAATTCAGAAGAAGACGGAGAGCATCGAGATGATCCGGAAGCGGTTGAGAACCGTCCAAAGTCGTCAAAAGAGCTATGCCGACAAGCGGAGGTCGGACTTAGAGTTTAGTGTGAGTGACGATGTGTTACTGAAGGTATCGCCATGGAAGGGGGTGATCCGATTCAGGAAGAGAGGCAAGCTCGGCCCTAGATTCATCGGACCTTTCAAGGTGATAGAGCGCGCTGGCAAGGTATCGTATAGACTTGAGCTACCACCAGAGCTCAGTCAGATACACAAGTGGATCGGATGAGTCGCACATTCCGGTAGATGACATTCAAGTGGATGAACGGCTCAACTATTTTGAGAGGCCGATTGCAATACTGGTAAGGAAGATCAAGACTTTGCGGAATAAAGAGATTGGACTGGTGAAGGTCCAATGGGAGCATCGCAAGGGGTCGGAGTAGACGTGGGAGCCAGAAGCCGAGATGAGGGCAAACTATCTGGAACTGTTCCAAGCTTGAGCGATTTCGGGGATGAAATGTTGGTAACTGGGGGAGAGTTGTAACGCCCCATTTTCCTAATTTGTGTTTTAACGACGTTAGTGTTATGTTATGTTAACTTATAAGTAGTTTATGTGGATTGTAGAACTTTGGGGGCCTATGAGTCATTCCTCAAAGTAGAAGGTGAGTGAGGTCTTGTATAAAAAGGGGTTAATACCCTAACTTTCCTTTAACTCTTCCTGGAGACGGTTTTGAGAGAAAGACAGAAAGGGGTGCGATTTTGAGTTTGCTTTTCGAAGGAGGGATTCGTCAATTGGTGTAGCAATCGTGCAATTCGTTGGTGTTATTGGCAAAAGGTATGAACTTTAATCCTAGTTATTGTTGTGTTTTGGGTCGTTCATAAGTTAGGTTCATACGGTTGGGGTTATTTGAACTGTTGTGTTAAATCGTTGTGTATTGATTGGGGATGCTTCTATATGCATCATTTTGGTTATTGGTGGCAGGAATCGGTATTAGAGGTAAAAACCTCGACTTTGGAACAAAATCCTGCTTGAAAGTCGATTTTGGGTATTCTGGGTAGTTTTCGCGTCGCGAGGCTGCGATCTCGCTCGCTAGGCATCTTGCGATAGCGAAATTTCCGATCTCGTGATAACGAGATCTTTTTGTTTGGATTTTGGACTATTTTAGTAGAGGGTTCGTTTGGGGTTTTATGGTTTATACTCCCCTAAGGGATACTAGAACTAGATGTTTCGTGAAGTTTCGGGAAAATTGGACTAGCGTAGCTAGGTCATTTCGGTTATGGGTTCGGGTTATGTTTTAGAATCCAATTTGGGTTGAGTTTTGATGTGTATGTATTATAGGTGCTTAATACATGTTTGTGGTGTTCCAAGCTTGCAAATTTTGACGTTGTGACAGGTGAGTACATTAACCCTCTATATGTGGCTACATGTGCTAATTGTGTGTATACGTGTTGTGGTTTAAATGAGACTGGTTTGCATGTTTTGGCCGTGCCCATTGTAGTGGTGGTAGTGGCCACCATGGGTATCGGTGGTGCAATAGCCTGGTACCAGGGTCTATAGTCCTTGATGGTAGAGAGTCGTAAGGACATAATATGTGTTGCATGACCAGTTCTTGTTTACGTATGTGATTATGTGATATGTGGTTTATATTTAGTGTGGTTTGTGCTTACTAAGCGTAAAGCTTAACCCATGGTGGTTTACTCTTTAGTTGCAGGTTCTTCCGACAAGGATAAGGGAAAGGGACCTGCTTGAGGCTCCGATGTGGTCAAGGCTCAGCTCGATTATTTGGGAAAACATTTGTTTTACAATTGGGACGTACAATGGTTTTGATTGATTGAAACTCCATATTTTGTTTAATTAGACCTCATTTTTGGAGAAGTTGTTATGAATCAAATGTTGGATTTTAAATTAATACCTTATAATTTTTAAAGTTTTAGTCTTTTGAGATATTTCCGCTGTCAAGGTTACCTTGGTTGAGTTTTCTTAAAAACTTTCGTTAAATGTTGTAAATTGGATTTGAGTCGTTACATAATCAGAGGATGTTAGGAACGGAAATAGGTGAGAGTTCAGGGTCTAAAAGATGTCGTCTATGTACCAATGGAAACCCCATATCTGCCGTTGCAGAAATGATAATGTAACACCCCCCTTCCGAGACGGAAAGGGGAGGTCACTTTCAAACTTATACAAACAAACTAACAATAACAAACAGAGCATTATAATCCATAATTACAAATAAAGCCATCAAAGGTAACAAATGCCTCGAATGATACATCAATTACATTTCTCTTTAAACTAGCTTCAACTAATATCAAAACCTACAAAATGCTTATAATCGAACCTCTTAGGTATGCTGGCACCTTGGATCGCACTCCTTAGCTTCCCTCCGAATACCTGCCGCGAAGAAAGAAATGCGGCTGAGCCAAACGCTCAGTGGGCGGATACAAACAAATAACAAACACAAATTCTAAGGTCTCGTGAGAACTAGCACGAGTAAAAGACACACCTCATCTGAATTAAAACATAACATATCGGAGTACCCACGAAAGGAAACAAAACGAAACTAAAGGTAATTGAACCAACAACTCAATATAGTGGTTAAATCAAGAAATCGAGACAAAATGAGAAGATCCAAATTTATTAAATCAAAAGCAGTAAATCTTGTCAAAGACATAAGCTATCATATAAACATAGTAATAGTTAAATACTAAACGAATCCGAAAAGATTAAATCAAAACTTATATCATATGATTACACATCAAATACCAAATATCAAAATCATCACATCATATCACAAATATCGAGCTCGAACGCATACACTTGCATATCAACCGACGTGACAAGTGCCAGACATGTGACCACAAAGGCCCGTACGTTGGGCATACACATCCAACTGTACTAATTGTGAGATGGCGGTGTTGGGCACACACCGACATTCACCTTACATATCTAGGGTCGACCCATACGCCTCCTTACCGGTCACACATAATAGCTCCCACATGAGCACAAACACAAAAGAGGAGACGCCGTGGACTGATCACACCGCCACGGGAGGTGTCACGCCATCGGTGCCACAATGACGTGCCTATGGTACCCCCATAGGTGGTTAGCAAAACACATAAATCTCAAAATCATATCACAACTCATGTGATCACATCAAATCAATAGCAAGTCATACTAATTATACAACCATACAAAAATATGGACCAAATCCCATAAAATATTTAATAAGTTCGTAAACACTTTACCGAACGACTTACAAATTGAAAGGAAGTTTAAAACGAGCAAGTATCGTAAAACATTAACATAAATTTAGATACAATTAACACAAAATATTTATGAGGAAAACGCATAGTGAATCAAATCTAACGAAAACTTTAAACACGACTATTAGAAATCAAGACGTACTATTTTCAGCATTTAACACGTTTAAAAATCGAACGTTTTAACATATTTCCAGTTGGTTTTAGAAAAACATATCTAAACGGAAGTTTTAGATGAACGTCTTAGGATTCCAACGAATCAAGAACGGATTGAATCGGGTTTAAAATGAATCCGATATGAATTTTTGAAAACAGTGGCGCTGTTTACGTTTAAAATAAGAGCTGTTTCGGAAAACTCGGATTTTGGCTACTTTAGCATAAAAATCACAGGTTGTTCGTACGACAGTAAATCGTAGCAGACGTCTGGGGGTTTTTAAAAATGTATTGTATGATTAAATCCGATAACCGAGCGATTAATTATGATTTTCACAAGTAAGGTATAATTTTCAGAAAATATTTCTGCAGCTTATAATCATAATATGATGTTTATAAATGTAAACTCGAAGGAAGGCATCTCCGAGAATATAACCGACCAAAAAAAAACAACTAAATGAATAAAAACATTATGATAATTTTGATGGAATAAAACACATTAAGCACGAAAAGAGTGGATCGAATGACACGAAAGGAAAGCCATGGAGTCCGTACATATACATAACATATCACATAAACGCAAACATAATTTATCGATCGAATAAACACAACGGAGGAACAAGGAATCCGTACCTTAGCCTCTAAAAACCGCCAATATATCTCCATCGTTTCGTCAACAAGTCACAATCAAGACCTCATACGTGAATCCAACCTTAAGCCTTAACATCTCGACCAAAGCTTAATTATCGAACCTAACTTCAAACCATTATATTAATGGTTGAAAATCCAAATGCTTAAAGAAAAATAATCCTCTCGTTTTCTTCTCTATACGGCTCAATTATCACCTTCATGGAATAAAAACTTAAACCCTAACTTGCCAAGAAAGCTAGTGTAGCCGAATTGAAAGCACACGTAGGTGGTTATCCCCTTTTTTTTTGTCTAGTTTAGCTTATTGACATAACCAGTCCTTAGAGTTTTGTAAGCTTTCCAAGTTCTAAATAAAACAATAAAATAAAATCTACAATTCTACACTAGCACTAGCACAAATGGCGTCAATTCCATGCTTGGGGTTATCCAAAACTTATTGATTTTCTTTTTCGTATTAGCAAAACTAGTCCCTCTAATTTACAAACTTCCAAGATTAAATAAAAACACTTATTTAAATAATATTTTCTAAAGAAAAAATACGGGGTATTACAATCTACCCTCCTTAAAAAAAATTCCGTCCTCGGAATTTAAGCAACTCGTACTATCAATCCAATAATCGAACG
Source organism: Centaurea solstitialis (assembly GCA_030169165.1). Lineage (NCBI taxonomy): Eukaryota > Viridiplantae > Streptophyta > Magnoliopsida > Asterales > Asteraceae > Centaurea > Centaurea solstitialis. The sequence continues at coordinate 65,168,425 of CM058043.1, forward strand.
CTACTCTTCTAAATTCTAAGCATAGTTGGTTCTACACTTTCTTAAGTTGAGTTACCTCAAAATTGAATCATACTATTGGTCACCAAATACTTAGTAAGATATTTTAATCTCCAAAATATAGTAATGGTAATGCTATCACATCCATCACAATTAAAGAACTTGATCCACCAAATTTACATACTTGCATTCTCCAATTATCAACATTCACAAGTCATAATTTAATCTTATAACAAGAGATAAAAAAATGACCAATATTATTTCGAAATCCTAATTAACATCACAACTTGAATAACTCCAATAATAAAACCGTAAGCATCGACCAAGATCATCAATATATAGATATCAATATCTTTATTCCATGTGCCAAAAGGCACAATAATATCGCTTTAGAAATCATGCTAACTCAAATATATGCCTTGAATAATCACATACCCCCTACTAAACGTCTTTCAATTATATAGAAAATAATCGCAAACCATAAGTCCATCCAAGATCATATAACACTATTGGATAAATTTAAGATCTACAAGACAATACAAACCTTAAGCATCTCATTGCGATTTACCCAAAACCTTAGAGTACCATCAAGCATGTAAAATCTAAAATCCAATTAAGGATATCCTAGCACTTTTTGCAATCTTCCTGTAATGCATAAATATTCCATTAACACTGCTACTTTCAAAGTTCCCGAAACGGCAAGTTTCTTACGGATAATCAAGGGCAATAAACACAACTATATCCTTCATCCAAAGATTTTAAAATCTAATCCCTTATAACTATTGGCTTAGCAAACCAATCCAAATTACCTTACTTGTCTAATGTCTTATTAAAAGAAGACATTCATCTAATCTAACTTCCACACTTCCACAAAAGTGCTTAAAAAATATTACCCAACTTCTATTACAATCTCAATCAAGATATTCATCAACAATATAAAGTAATCCAAAAACACAAATATGCAATACTAAACACAACTAGGGAGTCGAATGACCAACAAGACTAATTTAACCACCACACTTCCGCTACACCATTTAGATATCCTCATTAAACCATCCATACTCACAGGTCAAACCTATGTGGTTTTCTACAAGATAGAACCTAGAGCTCTGATACCATTTGTAACACCCCCCTTCCGAGACGGAAAGGGGAGGTCACTTTCAAACTTATACAAACAAACTAACAATAACAAACAGAGCATTATAATCCATAATTACAAATAAAGCCATCAAAGGTAACAAATGCCTCGAATGATACATCAATTACATTTCTCTTTAAACTAGCTTCAACTAATATCAAAACCTACAAAATGCTTATAATCGAACCTCTTAGGTATGCTGGCACCTTGGATCGCACTCCTTAGCTTCCCTCCGAATACCTGCCGCGAAGAAAGAAATGCGGCTGAGCCAAACGCTTAGTGGGCGGATACAAACAAATAACAAACACAAATTCTAAGGTCTCGTGAGAACTAGCACGAGTAAAAGACACACCTCATCTGAATTAAAACATAACATATCGGAGTACCCACGAAAGGAAACAAAACGAAACTAAAGGTAATTGAACCAGCAACTCAATATAGTGGTTAAATCAAGAAATCGAGACAAAATGAGAAGATCCAAATTTATTAAATCAAAAGCAGTAAATCTTGTCAAAGACATAAGCTATCATATAAACATAGTAATAGTTAAATACTAAACGAATCCGAAAAGATTAAATCAAAACTTATATCATATGATTACACATCAAATACCAAATATCAAAATCATCACATCATATCACAAATATCGAGCTCGAACGCATACACTTGCATATCAACCGACGTGACAAGTGCCAGACATCTGACCACAAAGGCCCGTACGTTGGGCATACACATCCAACTGTACTAATTGTGAGATGGCGGTGTTGGGCACACACCGACATTCACCTTACATATCTAGGGTCGACCCATACGCCTCCTTACCGGTCACACATAATAGCTCCCACATGAGCACAAACACAAAAGAGGAGACGCCGTGGACTGATCACACCGCCACGGGAGGTGTCACGCCATCGGTGCCACAATGACGTGCCTATGGTACCCCCATAGGTGGTTAGCAAAACACATAAATCTCAAAATCATATCACAACTCATGTGATCACATCAAATCAATAGCAAGTCATACTAATTATACAACCATACAAAAATATGGACCAAATCCCATAAAATATTTAATAAGTTCGTAAACACTTTACCGAACGACTTACAAATTGAAAGGAAGTTTAAAACGAGCAAGTATCGTAAAACATTAACATAAATTTAGATACAATTAACACAAAATATTTATGAGGAAAACGCATAGTGACTCAAATCTAACGAAAACTTTAAACACGACTATTAGAAATCAAGACGTACTATTTTCAGCATTTAACACGTTTAAAAATCGAACGTTTTAACATATTTCCAGTTGGTTTTAGAAAAACATATCTAAACGGAAGTTTTAGATCAACGTCTTAGGATTCCAACGAATCAAGAACGGACTGAATCGGGTTTAAAATGAATCCGATATGAATTTTTGAAAACAGTGGCGCTGTTTACGTTTAAAATAAGAGCTGTTTCGGAAAACTCGGATTTTGGCTACTTTAGCATAAAAATCACAGGTTGTTCGTGTGACAGTAAATCGTAGCAGACGTCTGGGGGTTCTTAAAAAGGGAAAATTTCTTCTATGTCCTTGCAAAACTTCTAAATTACTTCTATATCCTACCAAACTTTAAAATTACTTCTATATCCTTTTAAACTTTAAAAATTATCATCTATATCCAAATTTTTATTTTAATAATTATTAAATCATTAATTATTAAAAATTATTATCATTAAATTTAACTATATATAAAATTACTGTATTATCCTTTAAATATCTAAACCTAAATTTATATTTTTCTTTCTTCTATTTCCCTATAATGTACACATATTCCCAAGCAACTCAAGTACACCTTTTCATCATCTATGTCCCCATCCATCAAGCAATCCAAGTACACCTCCATGTTGTTTTCCGGCGAACTCAATGTTTTCCGGCGAACCTTCATGTTTTCCGACGAACCTCCATGTTTTCCGGCGAGAACCTCCATGTTTTCCGGTGATGTCCATATTTTCCGGCGAACCTCAATATTTTCCGGCGAACTCAAACGACTACAATTTGGAATTTGGGTCCTCTTAAAAACCTCCAATTTGCGTATACATTTTGCATTTCTTCATCCTCAAAACAACTTTTCCATATTGGGTGTTGTTGCAGTCTCATGCCCATCTTCATGTTTTTGCAGTTGATGACAACAATCTTGATAGAAAATTGATTGAAAGATTGTTAAAGACCTTTTCTTATAATGATATAAAAAACCCAATTCATTTTCATCAACTTCTGAAATGGTTTTTAAATTTTTATTCAAATTCATGTTTTGTTTCAGATTGGTGTGGGATGGTGGAGAGAAGTTGGGGGTTTAGGGTTGTTTGTAGGCATGGAAGGAAGTAAAATATAAATTTAGGTTATAAAGGATATAAAAGGGTAATATAGTAATTTTATAAATAAATGTATTTCGTAATAATAATTATTAATATTTAAATGATTTAATAATTGTTAAAATAAAAGTTTTGGATATAGATGATAATTTTAAAGGTTTAGAAGGATATAGAGGTAATTTTAAAGTTTGAAAGGACATAGAAGTAATTTATAAGTTTTGTAAGGACATAGAAGAAATTCTCCCTTTTAAAAATGTATTGTATGATTAAATCCGATAACCGAGCGATTAATTATGATTTTCACAAGTAAGGTATAATTTTCAGAAAATATTTCTGCAGCTTATAATCATAATATGATGTTTATAAATGTAAACTCGAAGGAAGGCATCTCCGAGAATATAACCGACCAAAAAAAACAACTAAATGAATAAAAACATTATAATAATTTTGATGGAATAAAACACATTAAGCACGAAAAGAGTGGATCGAATGACACGAAAGGAAAGCCATGGAGTCCGTACATATACATAACATATCACATAAACGCAAACATAATTTATCGATCGAATAAACACAACGGAGGAACAAGGAATCCGTACCTTAGCCTCTAAAAACCGCCAATATATCTCCATCGTTTCGTCAACAAGTCACAATCAAGACCTCATACGTGAATCCAACCTTAAGCCTTAACATCTCGACCAAAGCTTAATTATCGAACCTAACTTCAAACCATTATATTAATGGTTGAAAATCCAAATGCTTAAAGAAAAATAATCCTCTCGTTTTCTTCTCTATACGGCTCAATTATCACCTTCATGGAATAAAAACTTAAACCCTAACTTGCCAAGAAAGCTAGTGTAGCCGAATTGAAAGCACACGTAGGTGGTTATCCCTTTTTTTTTGTCTAGTTTAGCTTATTGACATAACCAGTCCTTAGAGTTTTGTAAGCTTTCCAAGTTCTAAATAAAACAATAAAATAAAATCTACAATTCTACACTAGCACTAGCACAAATGGCGTCAATTCCATGCTTGGGGTTATCCAAAACTTATTGATTTTCTTTTTCGTATTAGCAAAACTAGTCCCTCTAATTTACAAACTTCCAAGATTAAATAAAAACACTTATTTAAATAATATTTTCTAAAGAAAAAATACGGGGTATTACAATCTACCCTCCTTAAAAAAAATTCCGTCCTCGGAATTTAAGCAACTCGTACTATCAATCCAATAATCGAACGCTACTCTTCTAAATTCTAAGCATAGTTGGTTCTACACTTTCTTAAGTTGAGTTACCTCAAAATTGAATCACACTATTGGTCACCAAATACTTAGTAAGATATTTTAATCTCCAAAATATAGTAATGGTAATGCTATCACATCCATCACAATTAAAGAACTTGATCCACCAAATTTACATACTTGCATTCTCCAATTATCAACATTCACAAGTCATAATTTAATCTTATAACAAGAGATAAAAAAATGACCAATATTATTTCGAAATCCTAATTAACATCACAACTTGAATAACTCCAATAATAAAATAGTAAGCATCGACCAAGATCATCAATATATAGATATCAATATCTTTATTCCATGTGCCAAAAGGCACAATAATATCGATTTAGAAATCATGCTAACTCAAATATATGCCTTGAATAATCACATATCCCCTACTAAACGTCTTTCAATTATATAGAAAATAATCGCAAACCATAAGTCCATCCAAGATCATATAACACTATTGGATAAATTTAAGATCTACAAGACAATACAAACCTTAAGCATCTCATTGCGATTTACCCAAAACCTTAGAGTACCATCAAGCATGTAAAATCTAAAATCCAATTAAGGATATCCTAGCACTTTTTGCAATCTTCCTGTAATGCATAAATATTCCATTAACACTGCTACTTTCAAAGTTCCCGAAACTGCAAGTTTCTTACGGATAATCTAGGGCAATAAACACAACTATATCCTTCATCCAAAGATTTTAAAATCTAATCCCTTATAACTATTGGCTTAGCAAACCAATCCAAATTACCTTACTTGTCTAATGTCTTATTAAAAGAAGACATTCATCTAATCTAACTTCCACACTTCCACAAAAGTGCTTAAAAAATATTACCCAACTTCTATTACAATCTCAATCAAGATATTCATCAACAATATAAAGTAATCCAAAAACACAAATATGCAATACTAAACACAACTAGGGAGTCGAATGACCAACAAGACTAATTTAACCACCACACTTCCGCTACACCATTTAGATATCCTCATTAAACCATCCATACTCACAGGTCAAACCTATGTGGTTTTCTACAAGATAGAACCTAGAGCTCTGATACCATTTGTAACACCCCCCTTCCGAGACGGAAAGGGGAGGTCACTTTCAAACTTATACAAACAAACTAACAATAACAAACAGAGCATTATAATCCATAATTACAAATAAAGCCATCAAAGGTAACAAATGCCTCGAATGATACATCAATTACATTTCTCTTTAAACTAGCTTCAACTAATATCAAAACCTACAAAATGCTTATGATCGAACCTCTTAGGTATGCTGGCACCTTGGATCGCACTCCTTAGCTTCCCTCCGAATACCTGCCGCGAAGAAAGAAATGCGGCTGAGCCAAACGCTTAGTGGGCGGATACAAACAAATAACAAACACAAATTCTAAGGTCTCGTGAGAACTAGCACGAGTAAAAGACACACCTCATCTGAATTAAAACATAACATATCGGAGTACCCACGAAAGGAAACAAAACGAAACTAAAGGTAATTGAACCAGCAACTCAATATAGTGGTTAAATCAAGAAATCGAGACAAAATGAGAAGATCCAAATTTATTAAATCAAAAGCAGTAAATCTTGTCAAAGACATAAGCTATCATATAAACATAGTAATAGTTAAATACTAAACGAATCCGAAAAGATTAAATCAAAACTTATATCATATGATTACACATCAAATACCAAATATCAAAATCATCACATCATATGAATGTGTTGCTTGCCCTGTTTGTTCAGACGCATCGCTGGTTCTTTAGGTTTGTTGTTCTGTGTTGTATATGCTGCTTGAGGAAGATGGATGAAAGCTGTTAGCAATTTATTTGCTAATAATTTCAAGTTTTATAAATAAAAGCCCATTTAAACTTAATGTTAATCAATTAGATTTTGGGCTTGGGATAATCTGATTGTAATGGGTTTGGGCTTAGATTAGGTCAAAATCCTAGTATAAATAGGAGGTTATCTTGTACTATTTGCAAATGCTTTTTGCTGATATCACTTGTTATCTTTATAGCTGTTAATTTTTGAATATATGAGAGTCGACTTCCGTTGTTGAATCTTCTTTCAATTTCCTGCATTTCTTTTCAATAAAATCTCTCTATATTCATCTCTTTGCACACAAACCTCAAGAATTGTTGGTTTCCAATTGTTATCATTGGTATCAGAGCAGGAACGGATCTTCAGTATCCGTTTCGATCCTTAGAAATCAATTTTCTTGAGGTAATCTTTCTGGAATTTTGGAGTATCGGTCTTAAACGTCATAGACCTGAATCTGTTCTTCAAATCATTTATGTTTGAGGTCTGTTCGTTTTTCGAACTACAGTTTTGGATCTGGATTTATTGTTGCTGAAATAGGTTTAAACGTATTTTTTTGTGATTGATTTGGTGGTAATTACAATAGTTTTTATCATCAAATTTCTGGAGTTTGTAAAGTCGTTTGTGGCTGGGATATTTGATTTTTGAAGGAATCATCAAATCTAACAGTTTGAAGGTTTGGTGATATAAGAGCCACTGTGAAGTTTCTGCAGTTTTTGCTAAGGTGTTTATTCTCTTAGAGGTTCCTCTAGGGTTGGTCTTCTTATTCAAAGAGGTGTGTCGCTACAGAGGTGTGCCACCAAGAAGTCAAAACGTTCACAGAAGACTGAACCCACAGAAGCGGTACGACAACAGAGGAATAAAGTTACAGAGCTTCTGCCAAGATTCACAAAACCTCTGTCGGTCTACTCAAGTTACATCTGACAGAATCTCTGGCAGACTCCATAGAGCCTTTGTCAGAAATCATAGAGCTTCTGTGAAACACCTCAGAGCCTCTACCGATCTTCAAGTTTTAAGATGATTCTCTTGCTCTTCTGATCAACCTGTTGCATGCATAGCTTCATCAATTATCTGCTCACTGTTTGCACTTGCTGAAAAGCTCTGGAGAGGATGAACTTAGTCATTTCTTACAGAGACTCTGCAAATTTCACGTCTACACCTGCAAAGCTTCACAGAACTTCTGTCATTCATTTCGTCACAAAGACTAATCAAGTTTCTCACAGAAGTTTCACATAACCTCTGCAGCTCGATTGTTCCAGAGCTTATCCAAACTTTCACAGATTCAGATTAGCATATGCTCTGAAGCTCCCTATGCTTATCCTGACAAAAATCATCCCTATTGCATACTATGATGTCCACCTTCTCTGAACCCATTTCTATAAAATATAATCCTGTGAGGCTTATGCCCAGTTGATTTCCTGGAGGATATCAGAAGCTCCCTAATTAAGCCAGCATGAACTACACTCCTCTTTCTGTGCCGGTTAATTTTACTAACGGGTTGTGGTGAGGGAACCTGTAGAGTTCACTAAACGGAATACGATGTTCAGCAAACCGTGTCAGGCTTAGTGTATACTGCTAGAAGATCCTAAATGTTTATGGGACTGGGCAAAGAAACTCTCTCTTCAATATTTTCATTTGGTAAAATGTGTCAGTGATCCAAGACTTGCTCCTTTGCTGAATTTCAACTCAACTTGGACTTATAAACAGAGCCTTCATCTTTCTTGCTGGTCTGCACAGTAACCTACACATGAATCTATCCCTCTGTCTTTCTGTGTGATCTACAGAAGTTGGATGAATCAACAAAGCTCTGGGCTGGATGTTGTATTATGTGGTTATCAAGATCTGTCAAGTTATATACAGTTTAGGTTATTTCATGTACAAATCAGTTAGGGTTATCATTCACAGAGCTCTCGTGTCTTTGTCAAGTTGATTATAACAAAGCTTCATTCAAGGGGGAGTTTGGAATACAAAATGTAGCTGAAGCACTCTTCTGTAAAGAAAGGATGAGAAGTCTCTACATACTTCATTTATAAAACTTTGGGGGAGATAGTTAGCAATTTATTTGCTAATAATTTCAAGTTTTATAAATAAAAGCCCATTTAAACTTAATGTTTATTAATTAGATTTTGGGCTTGGGATAATCTGATTGTAATGGGTTTGGGCTTAGATTAGGTCAAAATCATAGTATAAATAGGAGGTTATCTTGTATTATTTGCAGATGCTTTTTGCTGATATCACTTGTTATCTTTGTAGCTGTTAATTTTTGAATATATGAGAGTCGACTTCCATTGTTGAGTCTTCTTTCAGTTTTCTGCATTTCTTTTCAATAAAATCTTTCTATATTCCTCTCTTTGCACACAAACCTCAAGAATTGTTGGTTTCCAATTGTTATCAAAAGCACCTGCTAGATATTTGATGAGGATACAACACGACATCTATATGAGAGCATTAATCTAGGGCGTGGGTTCACGGATGTGGAATGTTATCGGAGATAATTATGGGGGGAATGGGCTTGAATGGAGATGGAGTGTGTTATGAGATCGTGGAGAGGAGGCGAAATAGTTTGGCTTAAAATAACTATAAAATACTGAATTTAAACGGATGAGATTAAAAGTTGTGTTTCACTAATGGCTCATATTCATCCTATTATTTTAGGACTCCTTGGGGTCAATAGTACATATAATAGAGTTCAACAACAAATATGGCTTAATTTGACTAATTGCAAAAATGAAGACAGATTCTCAGATTCCATCATCCTAGATCGTGACTTAATTTAAGTAATTGCAAACACACATAAATGCATCCAACAAGCATAACAATACGGTGGTGGTCGATGTGTGTGCGAGTGAATATGAAGCTGTGATAAACATAAGATAGAAAAGTTTAAGGGCATAAGTTGTGAATGTAAAGATGTGTATGCGAGTGAATGGGAAGATGACAGAGAGAGCGAGAGAGAGAGACTGACCTAAGAGAGAGTTGGCAGAAATCGTGAAGTGCAGAAGTGGTGGTCGAAAACGACGCCGACAGCGAAAGTGGTGGTCAGCGTCAGTAGCATAGTGGTTAGCGACGGTGGCGACCTGGTCTGCGATCGTGAAAGTTAGGTCTCTAAAGGAGAAGGCTGAAGGGCAAAGGTAGAAGTGAATTGTATGATATGCGGCTGAAGGGCAGGAAGTAAAGTAGTAACCAGTAAACCTAATTTCATATTTTTCATATAGTATTAATAATTAAAAGGACTATCTTCACGAAAATGTATCTAACTTTATCCTTATTCCTATTGTGTGTATCCAACTTCAAAATGTGCTATTGTATGTACTATACTTTCAAAATGTGCTATTGTATGTAATATTGTACTTTATTTACTGTTGAAATGGTACATGCAATAACATATTTTTGAAAAGTATAGTACATACAATAACACATTTTTAAAAGTATAGTACATGCAAGAGCACTTTTTGAAAGTATAGTACATACAATAGCACATTTTGAAGTTGGATACACACAATAGAAATAAGGGTAAAGTTGGATACATTTTGGTGAAGATAGTCCTAATTAAAAGTAATAAATTTTATATAAATCCTCTATATAGGGGTAGGTTCAAATGTAAACCACTTTTTTTCATTGTGAACGTGAGGACAACTGAGCGCGTCACGTGCCAATCTGACTTTCGCAGCTTAGTTTTATTCAGTCTGCATAAAGCTCGCGGGTTAGCTTCATTCAAACTTTATTCATAGTGCATAAAGCTATTATCATTATGCAAACCGAATAAAGCTAACACGCACGCTAAGTCGCCTACGTCAGAGTGCGACTAAGCTTTATGCATACTGCATAAAGCTTAGTCACGTGTTTTTCAAATTGTCGCGTGGCGCCCTCTCGGTTGTCCTCACGTTCACAATGAAAAAGTGGTTTACATTTAAACTTTCCTCTATATATATGTATATATAGTATAACCGGGTACCCGGTGGATTAAGGACCATGTCACCTGGCCACGGCCCCATTCCCGGTATGACCAAACCGGGTATCCCCGGCCCCTGTCCTCGACCCGTTTTTACGGGTCTTCCCCATCTCTTCCGAGTCGGGTGGACCAAGTTCCGCGTTGGGTCGGGTAAAATTACCATCCCTAAGAAGACGTGTTCACATGGTCCTGTTGATGTATTCTTTGGTTGTCTGCTTTAACTCAACCCTTTCGTCTATGTTCACAAAATATATTATAATATATTTTTAATGCAAATTGGTGTAAGCACATAGAAGAGATAACAAGAACAACATGTGAATTGGAATGATCCACAAAAGCATTCTTTCTCCCTAAATCTATTCTATAGTATTTATTAAAAGAGACTTTTGGCACTTCACAAATATTTAAAGGGATAAGTTCACGAAAGTGTATTCAACTTGTCACCAAAAGTTATTGTATGTACTGAACTTGAAAAATTACCCTTTGACGTATCAAACTTTAAAAAACAATTCATTGTATGTACCCAACCTGCTATAGCAGGTTACCTGCTGATATGGCACCGATTTTGATGATGTGGCACAAGGTTTTGATGATGTGGATGCTTATTAGATGCTGACATGTATTTTTATTATTTAAAAATAATTAAAAAAATAAAAAACAAAAGAATTAAAAGAAACCCAGTTAGGGTTCTCTTTCAACATCGCCTCAAACCAGAAGAACGCCACCACCTCCGGTCACTTCACCACCACCTCCGATCACCGTGGCCACCTTCTCCACTGTCCCCATCGTAGCCATTGTCTCCACCGTCCCACTGTCGCCACCGTTGCCACGGTCGTCATTGTCTCCCTGTCTCCACCGTCTCCACCGTCTCCACCGTCGCCACCGTCTCCACCGTCGCCACCGTCGCCACCGTCGCCACCGTCACCACCGTCGCCACCGTCGCCATCCTCGCCACTGTCACCATTGTCGCTACCGTCCCCACTATTGCCACTGTTGACATCAATCTAGGGTTCGATTTTTGATACGGTTTTGGAAATCGATTTAGAGTTCATATGAGAAATCGATCTGAAAATGGTGGAACAGGTATGTTTTGATTTAGAGCTCATACGGGAAATCTGGTTCCCGTATCTTCATCTTTGATGACCATTGAAAGTGATTTCCAGATTTACATATCTAAAGGCGATTTCATTGTTTGATTTCAGATTTAGGGTTCATATCTTCATCTTTGTTTGATTTATGGTTCAGTAATTCCAAATTGTGATTTTAGTTTTACGGTTTTTGGTAAACAATTTCATATTTTGGTTTTGGATTTAGCGTTCTTGGTAAACAATTTAGGGTTCTTGGTAAGTAATTTCATGTTTTGATTAGTGTTCTTGTTTGATTTTTGGGTTTTTGATAAACATTTTCATGTTCTTGATTAATGTAGGATGAATCTTCAATAATCTGGAAATGAATTGATGATGTGGTATTTTAAAAAATTAAAAATTATAAAATTTACAGGTTACCTGCTAAGCAGGTAACCTGATACATACAATGAATTTTTTTAAAAGTTTGATACGTCAAAAGGTAATTTTTCAAGTTCAGTACATACAATAACTTTTGGTGACAAGTTGAATACACTTTCGTGAACTTATCCCATATTTAAATTGAAGCAATTTATGGGGCAATAAAAACAAATATATAATTGAAGCATTTTATTGTGATTTACGATGTCTTTTTTAATATTGTATAAATACAATGCATATATACATGAGCATTTCTTTACATTGGAACTAACAAATATGGAAAAAAGTTGTTTAAAGAGTCTGTGAATTACACGGGTCATTAACTAGTATATATATATTTTTGTTTATATATATACACACACATTTAATGTCTTCATCATCCACTACCCACCACCACCACCACGCATTTTATCCTTCTCTACCACCATCCATTTTACCCACCATTACTACCCACCATCTCCATCCCTTTTACTAACCATTTTACCCTAATTTTTGATTTTGATATATTTGGTGGCCACAGGTTGATGAACATGGTTCACTTGAAGCATTTGTAGCTCATCTCAAAATTCAACAAAATCCTTCTTCTACTACGCTCAAAAGTTCCATAGTTAGCTCCATCTTAATCTCTAGCTCTCAATCGACCCCACCCCCTCCACACACACACTCACTCATACAAAATGAAGAACGAGATATGTTTTTTGATTGTGAGTCGTCTCAAAATTCTCTATGATTATATTTATCATGAAGTTTTTTTTATACAATTTGAAATTGTGGTCCAAGAATTAGGGTTTTATTTGGTTGTGGATTTTGAGACGGGTTTATGGGTGGTGATGGTTGGTAAAATGGGTGATGGTAATGGTGGGTGGTGGTGGAGGAAAAAATGGGTGGTGGTGGTAGTGGGTGGTGAGGAAGAAGAAGAGATGATAGAGAAAATGAGGAAGAAGAAGAGATGATAGAGAAAATGAGGAAGAAGAAGAAGAGTAAACGTCACTTTTGGCCCCCGAGTTTATTTTCAAAAAGCAAAAACAAAAGAAAAATGGAAAAAGACATAAATACCCCTGACTTAACTGACTTCTTTAACGGCTGTTAGACTGAGGGAGCAAAATTGGACGATTATGCATACTCCAATGGCTTATTTGTATTTTTTAAATTATAGGGACTAAATATGTTATTTTCGGTAAACCACAGGAAATGAATTTGTAATTTACTCTAGAAAGAATGAATATTACAAGATATTTCAATTCTAATTTATCCGTGAATATCTATCTCTATCTAATATATATCTCTATTGTTATATCTTTTAGACGATGACACCACTTATCCTACAACACTCCCCCTTGATCAACCACATGTCCACTTTGTCACAGCTCCTAAACTTGCAACAAATGTTGTCACCTCCATCCTTCTCATCGGTGGCGATCAGAATCTTCGACGACTTTCATGACTCTCTCTATCCCCAACTCTACTACGAACACGATGGGCCATCCCTCTCTGATGGCCTATCCTTCGATAACTCTCACATTTGTAACTCGAATCACCATCCCAGAGTTGTACCAACCAATGGAGGTCACCGTTGAACCTTCATCGTTGCCGAATTATTGGCCATGGTGCGTAACCAAGGAAACTCACATAAAAAAGCCGAATTTTCCCCTGGATACTACAATAACGAAGGCCAAGCACTTAGTGTTGGGTTGATATGTGGCTTCCCCATAAGGCGTCTCATATTGGGGCTGCTGACGATGATCGAGATCTTGCTCTACAACCGTACTATACGGTCAAATGAGTCTCACCTGCAAAAAGATCAAAAACATTGAGCGGTCCGCGTACTATACACAATAAAGAGAACCACTTATTTGAACTTGATTGTTGTTTACACCTTGTTTGCTGTAAAGCACTGGTTAAATATACAATTGCTTAACATAAAATCGTACGACTTACTACCTTTTAGTCATTATTCAGTGAACGAGGATGCAAAACAACGAGAAGATGCCGATAAAATCTGAACTCAGTATCAACTAGCGAGAGTTGTAGAGGAAGCGATTTGGACTTTCTTTTAGTAACCTTAAATGGAAAAAACGTATTTAAATAGGGATAAAACGTTCATTCATTTAAACTTATAATCATAGATTATAAAATTTAATTTAAAAAGATTAAGAATAATATTTTGATAACTATATTTTCAATTTTATAGAATAGCTTGGGTAAATACTATATTTTCAATTTTAACAAGGGTATATATGAAATTAACCCTAGTTTCAATTTCATCCGGTGTAATCATCATCTCCGTTGGAACTCCAAAATCCCCTCTTTCATGGAGTCTTTAGATCGTCTGAACTGAAAGATCCTCGCTGGAAACGCGATTTAAAGCTTAATCTTCGCCATTTGGTACGCCTTTCAACTTTCTTCATCTCATTTGCAATTCCAATTATGCAATAGAAACCCTACTCCTTTTTAGTGAACAAAATATGATATATATATATATATATATGTTCTAATTGCAGAGTCTGAAGCATGTTACTTGAACGATATATAGTCAAAGAAACTCGATAAATCGATTAATTGAACTTATAGATTTTGCACATAATCAAACCATGAGGTTGTGACTATATTTAATTAGTGATGATAAGTATGTCGATCAGTTAGGGTTTTGAACTTTTTGAAGCCTAAATTTACCACTGTTTTAGTGCATTGCTTTAACCCTATAATGCCATCTGGTTGTATGCTATTGCATTTGTTGAATTATTCTGAATATTACTGCCCCTTTTTGGTTTATTCTAACATATCTTGATACCAATGTGGTTAAAACTCTATTGTAATCCAAGTGGCTTGGTATTTCCCATATCAAAGAATGAACAAAATTCTAGATGCAAATACAATGTCACTTACCTTTTAAGTTCTGGTGCCTGTGGAATCAAACTTCATTTTTATCTTATTGGCTAATCTTAATAATGTTATATATAATTAAAGCCTATACTTGTAATACATGTTTCGAGCTACTGCCCAAGTTTGCAAGGCCACATGTGTAGCATGAAAACCCTTGTGGGTTTAGTTTAGATGTGAAAGAGTATTTGGTCGTAAGTGCATTAGATATTGTGGACGTATATTGTACTATGACATGCGATCTTCTAGTCCAATTCGTTATTAAGTTTCTACCTTTAGAGGGAAATGAGTAATCTCACTCAGCTCTCAAGCAATTAATGCTAGAGAAATTTGATAACAATGTCAATTGTCAAATTAAACCATTAAGTGTGTGGCAATTAGCCAATGACAATTAACAATGTGTTTCCAAACTCTCTTTTCATTGAAATTAAATTAAAAAAAAAACAAAGCAAGAGAGTTACAAGTCAAATATCAGAATAGTTGAATCGTTAAGAAAATGTTTCAACTCCACTTTGATGATAAACATCTCCCTCAAATAGAAGACCCCTCTCAGCATGCATAATTTCCTAAACGTTTGAGAGCCATAGATGAGAGGAAATGATTTTGACCATTTATGGCACTTCAGTTTTGGCTTTGTGTTCATCCATCTCCTTCTATATTAACAACTTGTTTAAAATTGTTTAAAATGAGTGGTTATGGTTCCTTCTTTGTTGAAGCTCAAGAATTGTTATTCTTGTCTATTTTTTATCTCTTTGTTTTATTTGTTACGTAAATTACAAAAATCCGTCCATGTGGTTTGTTCATTTTATTGGTTTCGTTCTTCAGCTGCATTAATTACAAATCTATCTTTACTGTTTGCATTACATTTTGGAATTGGTCATTTTGTCTCAAGAACGTGATATGAGCTCCGTTAAGTGCCCCTATGCGTCCTCATTTGGTCATTTTCAATCATTTTTTGTAAAATAATTTTCATGATACAAGTGTGTATAGATATGTACAACTTGGTACAATCAATGTAAGGCATGCAACATCTTAGACCAAACAAAATTGTAAATGAAACCCTTATGGATGAACTTGAGGATGACAAAGTGATGGTGAAAGGGGATTAAATTAGAGGGCGTGCTTCAGGTGTAGGGACAATGCTCTTTTTGTAGGGAACTTCTGCAAAGATGCTTACGAAGCTGGTTATGGAAGTTGCGGAAGGTTACGAATCAAAAGGTTTATGAAGGTTACATAAAGATTGGGTTATGAAAAAACTTCGAAAAGATTTATCATTATGGAAGGTTACGCAATGGTTGGGTTACAAAAAATTTAAGGAAGGTTATTAAAAAGTTACGAAGCTTTAAGAAGGGTTTCATTACCTTTACGTTTACGAAGTTTATGGACAAATTTGTTATATATGCTCATTGTGTTTGGATTTGAATTCGGACAAATCTTTATTTTGGTGTATAGATGTTCTTGATGCTCATAGCTCCCGAAGGTTTTTGACATTTTTAATGATGCCACGTCATTTATAAGAAGCAAAATGATGAAATTGCGCTCATGTGGGAGGCACATGAGGACTCTTAATGGATAGAAGATAAATATCTCTAGGAGGAGGAACGAAAATTAAAACGAAATGCAAACAGTATGGGTATATATGTAGTAAACAAAGTTGAGGAACGAAATACAAAGTTTCAACAAACCACATGGACAATTTTTGGTAATTTACTCAAAATCTTAATTATGAGGTACGGGAAAGTAAATATCAAAATGTTAAATTATAATTGAAAAGGGTTATACCACAAAGATTGTCAAGTAGTTGCCACTTGCCACAAATTTCAATTTAACCAATAATGAATAGGCACGAGAAAATTGGACAAGAAAACATTCATGACTGACTTCTTATAATCGCAATTGGAGTAGATGGTATGCCAACATGCAATAGGATGATGATTAACTTATGATTTAATAATATAACAATAATACATTATACCAAGTTATCTTTACACAAAATTATATCATTGAAGAACATGCCAGAGAACAAATATAATTTCATACCCACACGAAAGTTGCCCCTTTTTCATGGGGATTTACTTTCATTCTCCAACGCATTATCTTTCGAAATAAGCAATTCCATTTCAGTTAATTTCAATGTAGTTAACTAGTGGCTGTTTTAGATCAATTGAACATATTACTGTGTATATACTGATAGTTACCAAAATCTTAGTGGTGGACTGTATATTAGATGATTCAGTTTGACATTGTTTGTCAACTTGCCGTAGCATAATTTGAATAAGAGGCAGTCACTTGTTTACTTCTAAAAACAGTCAACCTCGCAATAAATGGTTGTTTATCTAGTGGATTAGTCTATCAAGATTGTTCAAGGAGTGAATGTAGGACAAGTCGTCTGAAGTCTGGACCAATCACGGTGCAAATCTTTCTATTTTTTGCATGATTTTCATTTTGATTACATGTTAATCACTTAATTGTATTTTCTTTTCTGTAAACAAGATAGTTTTAAAATAGCCTATTTGTCCTTCTCTAGGTTTTTTACATAAATGGTGTTTAGTCACTTGTGGCGGTTACATGCCAACCTTTCTATGGACTCTTTTCTAAATAACCATTAAAGTCCATTGTTCTCTGTGACCAACTCAAGCTTTCAGAAAGTCAAGATGCTTAATATCGTCACACCCACGCGTTATTGTTTTGCTGGTTTTTTGAATATCGTTTTTCTTTATTTGTTGTTCAAGTCATGTAAAACCGTTGCTTCTTTCTCCCTATGCACTTGGGCAGCATATGATATCGACCTCAAGGAATTTTAGGAAGGTTATATTGCCATGTCATTTTGCTAAAACTTCATGCTGGAGTCTAATAGCTTAATAATTTTATCTGTGAAAGATGAAAGAGAAGATCAACGTAGTGGGATGTTGGAGTAGCTGCTCTTTTGTGTAAGGAGGTGGAGAATTTTGTGGCAATATTGTCATATTATGTGCTGAATCCTAATGCTTGGAAAGATGAAGATGGAATTAAGCGCAAGTATATTGTGACCTTAAGAGTGCGTTTGGTAGTAGAACAGGGTGGAACAGAATAGAACAGAACAGAACAACTCTGTCCCATGTTTGGCATATCTTAGGTAGCGTTTGGTACGCAGACTGAATGGGACGGGACTGGACGGGACTGGACGGGACATGACAGGACTGGACTGGACAGGACTGGACTGGACAGGACTGGACTGGACTAATTGTTTGTTCTGCGTTTGGTACGACTAGAACAGGACGAGACTAATTGACTATTTTGTGTTTGGTAAATGGACTGGACGGGACAAAACTGTTAAAAAGACCAAATTACCCCTAATATTCTGTTTAATATTTTTTATTATATTAATACTTTTATAATTTGTTAGATTAACTAAATAATTAAACTATTTTAACAACTATAGTTTAATAAACATCAAATAATTTAAACATATTTGTAAATTAAGTAAAAAAGCAAATAAAAGAAATTGAGCCATGTTCCCATTCCCATAAAAAAAAAACCCACAGTCGCCTCTTTCTCAGCGAGAATCAAGTTGAAAATGCCCAAAATAAAAAAAAACTCATCGTCTTCTTCCTTCCGACGGAAATAAAAAACCTTGGTTAAAAAGGTGGAAATCAAAAAACATGGTTAAAGAAATAGCAAAATCGCGTTCTAATCTTTGAATAAATCAAGTTCGATTGTTGAAGAAATCTGCCAAAAAAGCTGTTGATGAAGGTAGATAAGATGAAGTTGTTGATGAAGTAAGAAATCAAAAATCGAATCTGAAGAGATGATGAAGTTTTGGAGAAGATGAAGTTGTAGATGAAGGCAGAAAAATGGAGGCGACGAATTTGCCTTCAGGTTTTATTTTTTTAATCAATCAGATATGTAATTAAGGGTATAATGGTAATCTTTTATTTAGTCCAAGGTTGTTCCACCTATTTTGGTGGAACAAAAATTTCAAGGTTTTGTCCCATGAAATTAAGATTTTGTCCCATCTTGTACCATGTAATTTTTGTCCTATGGCATGCAAAGATGAGACTATTTCTTTTTGTCCGTTCCTGTCCCACCGAGTCTGCGTACCAAACGCAGCCTTAAGATCAAACACACTTGTACAAAGTACCACAAGAGGAGGACAAGCTTGTCCTTCCCAAAACCATTGAACTAGATAGAACAAAAGAAATATGGACCAAAATACCCTTAACCTTTCTCTTCTCATTACACAGACTCTACTTCTTTTCTCTCTCGACGCCACTTCCCACCTGGTCTCTACTCCTCCCTCCACCCCGGTGCTGCCGGAATCTACCTCTTCTCTCGACGACTGCGCTGCCGGAATCCACATCCTCCCTCGACGCCGCCGCTGCCGGAATCGACCTCCTCTCTCAACGCCGACGCTTCTTTCTAGATGCCGGCAAGCCTCTCTCTCTCTCTCTCTACTGCTTCTCGACGACTATCGATTTTCTTGTAATCTGTATGTGGTAATTGATTTTCTGGTAATCAATTTGTGGACTATCTGAGTTTGGGTCTTTTTTGGTGTTGCTCAATTTCTTGTTGGTAATCGATTTGTGGACTATGGTTTGCTCAATTTCTCTAATCTGAGTTTGGCTCTTTTGTTAGGTTGCTTTTTTTTTTTTCCTAAGTTTAATACATGTTTTGGATCTGATTTAGCTACTGATTTGGCTACATTTTGATCCATGTTTGATGTTTTGTGTTTTTGAACGATATATATTATTTTGTTGATTCATAGTATTAGGTGTAAAAGCACTAAAAATCTAACGGGGGTAAATTGGTCATTTAGCTCGTCATGTCCGTTTGTCCTGTCCAATTTTATCATGTCTTACCAAACGCTGAACACATGTTCTGTCGTGTCCTGTCCACGTACCAAACGCACCCTAATAGGCGAGAGGTTGTTTGCCTCTTTTCTTGTTCTTTCCCTGTGTTCTCATTATGAAGGCTTACAAAGGAATAGGTGATGTGATCAGTAGTTGATATATTATTTTCCATTGCAATTTTTTTTTGTGTCCTCTTATCCTTTCTGTAGTCTATTATCTTCTAATACTCTTATATGAATTTTCTTATGTGTAGGGAGTTACTTAAAATTTCCTTCTACATAATCAATGCCTGAGATAATGAGCATGCTAAAAGAAACGTCTGAAAACGGTACAGATTTATCTGCAGATGATATTGGCACCATTGAGGAAATTCCTGAGGACACAATCCTGTCTCGACAAACTTCTGTCAATCTTGTGCCTTTTATTGGCCAAAGATTTGTATCTCAGGATGCCGCTTATGAGTTCTACTGTAGCTTTGCGAAACAGTGTGGCTTTTCAATTCGCCGACATCGTACACGTGGTAAAGATGGCGTAGGGAGGGGGATCACGAGAAGGGATTTCACCTGCCACCGTGGTGGATATCCACAAATAAAGCCATCGGAGGACGGGAAGGTGCAAAGAAACCGGAAGTCATCTCGTTGCGGATGTCAAGCATATATGCGAATCGTGAAAGGGCAGATTTTGATGTTCCTGAATGGCGTATCACTGGTTTCAGCAACATCCACAACCACGAGCTCTTGAAGTCACACGATGTGCAGCTGCTTCCGGCTTACTGCACCATGTCGTCTGATGACAAAAGCCGAATATGTATGTATGCAAAGGCTGGGATGTCAGTACGACAGATGCTAAGGTTGATGGAACTAGAGAAAGGCGTGAAACTTGGTTGTTTACCATTCACGGAAATTGATGTGAGGAATTTACTTCAGTCTTTCAGAAATGTAGACCGTGACAATGATGCCATTGATCTTCTCAAAATGTGCAAGGACAAAAAGGATAAAGATCCAAACTTCAGATACAACTTCAAGATAGATGCAAATAACCGTCTGGAACACATTGCCTGGTCATATGCATCATCGGTTCGTTCTTTCGAGTCTTTTGGAGACGTTGTGGTTTTTGACACAACTCATAGGTTGGATGCTTATGATATGCTTCTAGGGATTTGGCTTGGAGTTGACAATTATGGGACAAACTGCTTCTTTAGTTGTGTGCTTCTACGGGATGAGAATATGCAGTCTTTCTGTTGGGCAATAAAGGTGAGAATCTATATGAATCTGTTTTCTTGGTCTTTCTATCTACATATGCCTTGTTTTATGTTAAATTGATTTTTTACTTTTTTCTGTTTCAATTCCAGCCTTTCCTTTGAAACTTTGCTATATGTTCCATTACTATGGTATGATTAGTGAATTTAAGGTGCATGTTTATTGGCCATTCAACATCAACATAAGTTTGAGTGTTTTAAGAAAATAGCCTCTCAATAGTGACTTCTATTTTGTTTATCGGTTTATGAACTTTTCCTGTTGTGTTTTGTGAGACTTGTTTAAGCAGATGTTTTAATTAGGGCCGGCCCTGGGGCTGTGCGGCCCGTGCGACCGCACAGGGCATCAAAGCCCAAGGGGCATCAAAAAATTTATATAATGTTATTAATATATGTAATTAGTTTTAATAATTTATGAGTTGGGCTCTATACAATTCCCAAGTGTGGTACTATATTGCATTATTAATTTAGTTGATTTTGATTTAGTGGAATTCTTCATTATTCCATCTACGTTACTTGATTTTGCATCAATTAAAGGATTTGAGAAAAATGGCAGATTGCATATTTGCATCACAAAATCAGTTAACTTGCTATGTAGCCTACACTTAGAAATTTAGGATTTAGTCATTTGTTGTTTTTTGCACCATTGCACTCACTATTTTTTTTAATCAAATCTATTGAGCTTACTGTTTTTATTAGTCTTGATATTTATAGATTACTGAGTTGCAGATTTTTTTTGATAACTTTAATCTAATTATTTACCAGTTTAGTTAAAACTAATTATCGTTTTTCTTGTTTTTTATCCTTTTATGCATGGAGACATCGTTGGTGACCTATATTTATATTGTTTTATTTGGGGTTTTGATTTCTATGCCCCCTTTGTACTTTTTGTTTAGTTAATAAATATCGGCATAGAGATAAGCCACGTAGCTTGGATAGGTTCGAAACCCTTTAAAAAATCGTATCGTACGTCGTTTCATTTGCTTAAAAGATAGACATAGGGGCATAATTTTTATTTTCGCACAGGGCATCTGAAACTCTAGGAACGGCCCTGGTTTTAATGCATATGATATGTTTATGGATGCATACATATATATGTTATATATAATTCTAAAAAATATTATATGAGCCACTATTTTTGGACTGATATTCATATACCACCGATATAATCAATAGTTCAAATGTTGGTCCAGATATATCCTCGATAAAATGAACCAAGCCTGTTGTTTTATCATCTTTAATAATTCGGGATGCTAATTGATGGCTTTATGCTTTGATTATCTTTAGAACTAACAAACTTTCTTCCTCTAGTAAATCTATTCAAATGTGTTTTATGCCTCCCCCCTTCTTATTTTTATCTTTTATCCTTTTGTGACAGACATTTTTAGGATTCATGAACGGAAAGGCTCCCGAAACAATATTGACTGACCAAAACATGTGGCTCAAAGAAGCACTTGCCATTGAAATGCCTAGGACCAAGCATGCCTTCTGCATTTGGCACATTATTTCAAAGTTTTCAGATTGGTTTTCTCTACTTCTTGGCTCACAATACGATCAGTGGAAAGCAGAGTTTCATGGACTCTATAATCTGCACTCAGTTGACGAATTCGAATTGGGATGGAGAGACATGGTTGATACCTATGGACTCCATGGAAACAAGCACATTGTTAGCTTGTATGCACTACGTACTTTCTGGGCACTGCCATTCTTGAGATGTTACTTCTTTGCGGGAATGACAAGTACCTTTCAACCAGAGTCGATAAATGTTTTCATCCAACGGTTTCTGAGTGCACAATCGGTTCTCGAAAATTTTGTGGAACAGGTATTGTACCACTTTACGCCTTTCAATGTATCTTGAGTAAATTACATATTTGGTCCCTGTGGTTTACACTATATTGCACTGTTGGTCCCTATTTTAAAATAATTATGGAAAAGGATCCCTGTGGTTTACATTAGATTGCATTACTGGTCCCTAACCCTAATTCCTTGTGAAATCAATCTGTTAAGAATAGGGACCAATAGTGCAGTAGTGTAAACCATAGTGACCAACAGTGCAAGATAGTGTAAACCATAGGGACCGACAGTGCAATATAATGTAAACCATAGGGACATTTTTCATAAATATTTTAACATAGGGACCAAAAGTGCAATATAGTGTAAACCACAGGGACCAAATATGTAATTTACTCATCTATCTTTTATAGCTTCCATCCATACACTTTCGATACTCTTTTGGGTAGAGATCGGGTTTGCACTGATCCCATGGACTCCACTTTCGGGTGGGATATACTAGGCTCGTTTAGTTTGGTTTGGTTTATTTATATGTTGTTGTATCCAGGTGGCAGCTGTTATAGATGCTAAAGACCAAGCTGCATCAAAACAGAAGATGATTCGTAGAAACCAGAAAGTATCTCTGAAAACAGGTTCGCCAATAGAGTCGCATGCGGCCACCGTTCTTACCCCATACGCCTTCTGCAAATTGCAAGAACAGCTTGTGTTGGCCCCACAATACGCGTCCTTATTGGTAGACGAGAGCTACTTCGTCGTGAGACACCACACTGAGATGAACGGCGGGTGCAAAGTGCTTTGGGCCCCACACGACGAGTTCATTAGCTGCAGCTGCCATGATTTCGAGTTCTCAGGCATCCTCTGTAGACACGTTCTTCGCGTACTATCAACCAACAACTGTTTTCACATCCCGTATCAATACCTACCCATCCGTTGGCGTGATTCTTTCTCTCCAACGTCAAATTACGGAAAGCCCCTTCTTGTTCCTACTTCAGGCCAACCTTCCGGAAACATCCAGATGTTACAGTCCATGGTTTCGACTCTAGTTTCTGAATCCATGGAGACTGATGAACGCTTAAACTTTGCGTGTGGTCAAATTAACTTGGTTTTATCTCGTCTGAAGGAATTTCCGGGACCATCTAACGGTGTTAACGATATATCTTACGACCATAGTCCACCTGATTCGCTAATTCTTCCAGAAGTCGAGGATTCTGATAGTATTGTTCAAAGCTTTACTGGGAATCCTCATGAATCTTTAACTATCGGGAAGCTGAAAGAGAGAAGGTCGGATCCATTAAGGAAGCGAAGGCGTTGCTCTGTGGCATGCTGTGGGCAGTTTGGGCATGATTCTAATGAGTGCCCGCTGATGGGAAGTGACGATATAAATGGAGATGGGTTAGGGTTTTTATAGGTGTATGCAAATCGTAAAGGTTAGATGTATAATTTTATTTTGGTTTTCATATTAATACACATCGAAATCGCTATCCTTTTTTTATATTAAATGCAATGACAGTTCTGTTTGATTACTAGAATGCAGTTGTTTGAATATACTGATCACAGAAACACTCGTGTTTCAAGGTTGCTGGCGATGCAGTTTGTCGCCATGTTTATTTAAGAGAATAACCTTCTAACAGGTTTATTTTAAATATATGATGTTATGACAGATTTAAGAACGTCTCTGCTTATCTATGAATGCATCATTCTAACACAACAAGAATGTCTCAAAAATTGTGAGATGCATTTATAGAAAATCTGGCACGTTGTATTGTCCGGATACTTCTTCAAATAAGGTTTAGTTTCTTGAATCCTATCTTTTTCATGTATATGATATTTAGAGTGTGTTTGTTTTTAAAAAAAATCACTGAAAGGGTCTGAAATCTGATTCGGTTAGATGTGAACCCTTTCAGATTGTTTGTTTTCTTCCAGTCTTCAGACCCTCATAAATCTGAAATTGATCTGAACCCATCCGCGATAACCTAAAGTCTGAATTTGATCTGCAAATCGGCTGTTTCCTTGTACCCCTCAACTTCGCGATTTTCAAATCGACTCCAGGTATGCCGATCTCGCTTTCTCTCTTGCTCACCCTCTTCGTTTTCCCTACCCAAAAGCTGGAGTGAAGATTCACTTCCCACAACTCCACATCCGCCATTGATGAACCTTTAATTGCCAACAAAAAGAGAGTAAAAATTGAAACCAATATTCCGTTTAAGTTATATTATCTTCTTGTTACAGCCAGGGTGTAATTTTCATTGTTTCATCGATTTTGGCGTTGACCCAAAATACCCAGATGCCATGGAAGTTCATAGATGGAATTTGTTGGTACTTTTGTTATAATCACTGTTTTGGTCATCATGAGAAGAGATTTCAAGCTGTAACTCATCGATCTCTCTTTGGGTTTTCTGGGTGGTTAGTTTCATTGTCGTCTCACTCTTCGCCGTTTCCGGAACCTTCCGGGTCATTTCTGGACCCGAAAACCTGTCGTTTTTCGTGTCCGAAGACGTGGTTTCGTTTGCTTTGTTACTACTTTTGGTTTTCTCTTGATCGAATCCGTTTCCGGCTCCACTGGAGTAATCGTGAAGGCTGAATCTGAATCGGTTAATGGTAACGATAATGGGAAGGTTTTAGGGGGAGATGAGCTTAATGAATCAGCCAAAGTGTTTTTGTTGTGGATGAATTCATTGTTGTGAAAAGGGTACAAAACGCCATTAAAACTTGAGGATATCCCAACGCTTTTCCCAGAAGATCGGGCCGAGAAAATGTCGAAGATTTTTTAGGAGAAATGGCTGAAACGGCACGAAAAGAACCAACACGGTTCCAACCACGTTGCTTCGATGCTTTTGGAAGCAAGTTGCGCTCACTGCGTTCATTGCGACTGTTCGTCTTTGCATCATGTACGTGGGCCGGTTTTGATCCAATGGTTCATCGTTTACACTTCCGGAAAAGTAGTTCGCCTTACGAAGGGTATTACTTGATAAGCTTGGTATGTTGATAAGGTTCTCGGGGTAAATTCGTCGAAAGTTTTGGCTTTGCGTCAATTTAATTTTCACTCACAAAAGCTTGGTATGTTGATAACGTCGACGTTGATAACTTCTTTATACAAAAAGGGGTTACGGCTTTCAAATTTACAAAAAAAAAAAAAACAATTTTATGATTCAAATTCAGACTTTACACGTTACAAAAAACAAATAGTTTTAAAGATTCAGATTTCAGACTTCTAATGTAAAAAAACAAACAGTCTTATAGATTCAGATTTCAGAATTCAACACCACCTCTAATTTTTCAGACATGAAATTAGACTTCAGACTTCAGAGCTCTTAAAAAACAAACAGCCCCTTATTGTTGTTCATAGGGAAAATAGAGTAGAAGAAATAGAAACCAAATAATCCGGTTTTCGAATCGTACTAAAACCGAAAACAAGTAATGGCAGTAACCAAACAATCAAAGTAATAAAGAGTACGAAGAATGCAAGAGAGATTATGTGGTTCGGCATGATTGCCTATATCTACACCGGAGAGAGAGAGAGAGAGCCTTTTTGTACTAGTGTTCTTTAAGTATGCTCACACTTGCTCTATGTTCTTATTACTCTCTCTTTTGAACAAGTTAACATGGGCCTAATTTTTGGGCTTTTATTGAAAAATAGAAAGTTTCCTTTGCATAAGACGGCAGACTTGCTCACGCTTTATGACAAAATATATTATGTCCAACATTTACCATAAAAAAAGTATTCCTTGAATAAAATGTGCCCACATCTCTTACCTAATGCACTTACATTTATATACGGCAATATAAGACTCACACATCCACATCTTGGTGAGATTGGAATCACTGACATCTAGAAAGTTTAGGCTAGCGGATACCGTTGGGCTATATGCCTATGCTAGCATATACCAATTGAGAATTATGTATTATATATACCTAGTTATTTTGATATACTTTTCTAAATAACTACTAATATTGTTTGAATAATATATTTGAGAAAAGTCGATTGATGAGACCAAGTTTTTGTGCTATTATCCAAAGTGCGTATGAAGGATTGAGGGATGCTCAACCGTGATTAAGCTACCCTAATGACTTGAGAGGGCTATTCCATATATTGTTTACCGAAATGACTTACAAACTAGAGACTGGTTGTCAAACATTTATTTATCTGGTAAGTACATAGAGAGTATATACAAGAGTTTATTACCCTTATTTGCCTTATCAAGTAACATTCTTGGTCAATAAAATGGATTGTCGATAAATATCTTTTACCTGGTAGTAAGAATCTGGCTCATTGATATGCCTCTTACCGTGTACGATCCTCAGTCATTGATCATTAGGTAAGGTAAACGATGCCCGTAAACATTTGCCTGATTAGTGTTTATTAAACAACCCCTTATTGTTTTCTCAAGGTTTTATGAGAATGTTGTTTAACATTAAACGAAACTTAAAAGGTCGTGTTTTTAGTCATTTGAAATGATGGGGAATGCTTAAGCACAGGGTATTTGTTAAGTTGTCCTAACTAGTTGATATAGTTGGTGAACGCTAGTTGTTGCAAACTTGTCAAGTTTGGCCTAGGACTTAAAAATAACTGTTAACATTATTGCTATATTTCAGCTTTTTGTTAACATGCCCAAGGAACATATAATATATAGGGTTATTAATGTTATTATTAAATTAAGATGTGATGTTTGGATCTTTTAAAATGACACAACATCATGAATTATACCTTTTGTACTTGTGTTTCTCCAATATTATTTCTAATGATATGATTCCTTTATTCCCTAGAAAGAATTCAAAATGAAAAAGTAGTCTAAGTCATTCAACATTCCTTTGCTACAAATATTCTCTATATTCCCCATTAATTAATTAATATAGTTCAACTTATAGAAAACATCTACTTTCAAATGAATAAAATTAGAGATCAGTAGCATCAGCAGAGGAAAAACATGGATTACTAGTGTCGTCGGAGGTGGGTGGCGGTGGTGTGAATTTATTGCTCCTAGTGCTACCAGCGAGAGGACTCCGATGGGTGGGTCGAGGGTGTATGTGTTCCCCCGAATACGAAACGATGAAAACTGTGGGGTCCACGTGGCTCTGCTCCACTTGTTTCCTTGCCCCGCAAGCTTTTGTTGTGCTACACTTGTAATAATTTCTGATCACAAATACACAAAACAAAACCATTTACCAATAATATCACGCACTTATATAAACCACTAACTCGTTTTAACCTTCTTTTTTTGTTTTAGACATACTAGGGCATTCACAATGCATTCAACTCTACCAGAGTTTTACTAGAGTTTAATGGACTGTCACACACTGACTGATCCATGATTTTTGCCTAGTGGGGACACATTTACCTTAGATTAAATGTCGGCAAAGTCGTGCGATGTGTGTTTAGCCTAATTCTATGGTTTCTCGAGATTTTTGAAGTTTTTTTTGAGTCTGGTTTTGAGGGATTTTTTAAGTTTTTTTAGGTTTCGAGAGACTTTTTAAGATGTTGGATCTGCCCATATTGTCACTTTAGCATTCCATTTATCATACAACTTTACCTTTTAACACCCCACACTCCCTCCATACAACTCTAACAAAGTTAATAGATTTCCACATCAGCACCATATATATAACTTTACCAAAATATTTAAGTAACAACACTAGTTTTTGGAACATTTCATTTATATATGACCAATATTTGTAAATAGGTATGGAATTACCTGGGAAAGGGAGAGCCTTTGATGGGTTTTTGACCATATTTCCTCCATGCCCATGTATCATTACATAATTCCTCTTGTGTCAATTCAACCACCATCTTCTTCTGCTGATTTTTCCTTCAAATTTCAACAATATTTTTCTAATTAAAAAGATTTCTCCATAACTATTAAGTTTACTTGTGGAATTATTTTTTCTTATATAAGCTAGCGC